>JAUMHE010000067.1:18960323-18981512 GCA_032359235.1 Enteromius mattozi
TATCTATCTGTCTGTCTGTCTGTCTGTCTGTCTGTCTGTCTGTCTGTCTGTCTATCTATCTATCTATCTATCTATCTGTCTATCTATCTACCTGTCTATCTGACTCTATCTGTCTATCTTTCTATTTATCTATCTATCTATCTATCTATCTATCTATCTATCTATCTACCTGTCTATCTGACTCTATCTATCTATCTATCTATCTATCTATCTATCTACCTGTCTATCTGACTCTATCTATCTATCTATCTATCTACCTGTCTATCTGACTCTATCTATCTATCTTATCTGTCTATCTATCTATCCATCTATCTATCTCTCTCTATCTCTCTATCTCTCTCTCTCTCTCTCTCTCCATCTATCCATCTATCCATCTATCCATCTATCTATCCATCCATCTATCTCTCTCTCTCTCTCTCTCAGTAATGTCCAGCTCAGTAATCTGTCCCCTGAGTGTAGGGGCCACGGCTCCGGAGTCTCTGTCCGTCTTGCAGCGGCGTCTTCAGACAGCGGAGCAGCAGACGGAGGAGTTAGTGAGGAGTCTGGGCTCTTTAGGAGCGTCTGCGGATCAGCTGCTCGTGAACTCTTCAGACGGGGGCTCCTCTAAGCGTCCCATCAGTCCTGTGAACATCCCCCGGGCCCTGAGTGCCGCAGGAGAGGGTTTGCTCTGGAGACAGTGTGAAACTCTGGTCGCACGTGTGTGCAGATTAGAAAGTGTTTTACACGCTCTGAAACTCACCACCTTCCGCCTGGAGACGGACAGACAGCTCAATCCTTCCCACACCGGTCAGTTTTCAGGGGTACCTGTGAGTCTAAATGTGAATGATGCAGTTAAACCCTTTTTCGTCTTTGACCCAAACACAGGGTAAATGAGCATGCACAAAACATACAGTATAGCTTATATTAGCTGTATATAAAAACAATGGAAAGTCTATGCAATGTCCCTATTTAGATAACTAAGTAAGCATGTGTGTAAGAGTGTTTTACACTAATTGTGTCAGTGTGCATCTGTGGGAGCAGTTTCCAGCCCTGCAGGAGCTGTGTTGTAATTTCCCTCTGTGTGTAGAGCATCTGCAGGAGCGATTAACTGCACTGCAGGAGCAGCATGAGGAGGAGCAGCGCTCTGCACGGCGGGAGGTGCTGCAGTTACAGGATGAGCTTCAGGAGGCACAGCGGGAGCTGCTCAGACTCAGGGAGGCGCTGGAGAACACCACCTCTGCTAAAGTAAAACAGCTCATGGGCTCATATTAATTAAGAGTCTGCATCAAAGTTATTAAATGAAAAAATTTAAAGATAATAAAAAAGTCACCTTTTACCTTTTTCAGGTTTTATTTATACATTTATAAATATGTAAAACATAATTTTTTAAGCAGTGTTTTTAGTATTATGAATATATAATAAACTATAATAGCATAGACATGATACCAACAACATATATATATGCTATTGTAGTTTTTACTAATTAATTATTAATTATTTATTATATAAATTAATTATTATGTTTTAATTAATATTGTCTTTTCTTTTTATTTTTACATTATTTGTTTTAGTAATTCTTTTATGTGCATTTGCCATTTTTGTTTGTTTTTATTTTTCCCTTATATTTTAATTTTAAATGTAATTTATATTTCAGTTTTTAGTTTTATTTAAGATTTTAGAACTACAAGGTAATATTAAAAAAGTTTCTTTTTCACCGAAGATTCAGATTTCTTTATTTTAATTAACATAAATGTTTCATGATAACATCTGTGTTTAAAGCGTTTATGTTTATTAATGTTTTTCCCAGTTAAGTGAAATAGTTATTTCTATCTCAGTTGATAGTTCTTGACCTCTGAAACTGTTCGCAGATGAAGGAGCAGATGGCGCAGAAGACCACAGCACTTTTAGAGGCAGAGCAATCCCACAGTGCACTGCTGCTAAGAGCTGAGGAGATGGAGAGAGCGGTGGAGAGGGAGAGAAGACAGGTACACTGAAGAAAAGACTAGGAAAGGTTCACATTGTCTCATTTATCGTGATCTGATTGATAAATTTACTTAAATGATCTTGAATGACGTGTCTTGTTGAAAAGAGGCTGCTTCTAAATGATCACCTGATGGACAATAAAACGGGCAAAACTAATCAAAACATTCATAAAATGCGTAATTTAAGCATTCTGCTCACTGTTTGCTGGTGTTTTGTCAGGTGGAGGTTCTTCAAGCAGATTGTCACGCCTTACGTACTGATGGACAGGCAAACAGGGTGGAGCTAAAGAAGAGGGTGGAGCAAATTCTGGGCCTGGAGAGAGAGTGTTGGGAGCTTCGGGACCAATCCGGTCAGAAACACTGAATTATGGAACATTTTAAACTTTGTTTATGCTACACTATGTCTGTTGCTGGTGAAACTAAAGTGTTTTGTTTCCTCTCAGGAGTGAAAGAGACTCTGATATCACAGCTGACCAAAGAGATCAAGGTACGAGAACATGTGAGAGGGACACTGACAGCAGTCATGATATGTCTCATGATGTGTGTGTGTGTTTAGAGTGTGAAGACGGCTCTGCAGAAACAGCAGCAGGAGAACAGCAGACTCATCAGAGATGGACGAGACCTCAGAGCAGCTGCAGATCAAGTACAGGTATACACACACCCATAGGGGGAATGGTTTTTATACTGTATTTTCTGTTGCACTACACCAACCCTACACCTAAACCTCCTCTTATGGAGAACTTCCTGAATTTTTAGGTTTTCAAAAAATATATATAACTTTGTATGTTTTATAAGCTTGTTTCCACTTGGGGACCAAAAAAATGTCGCCACAAGGATTTCAGATATTGCCGTCTGTGTGGGGACATTTTATCCCCATAACATAGGGTTCAACAGGACCAAACACACACACACACTAGCATTATATAATTATGCTTGCTCAACAAACCCAACATACTGCCAATATATAAGTTGGATTAGAGCAATGGTTCCCAATTTAGTTTGGTCAAATCTCTGTTTGAAAGTAGTGCCTGCACCCTATAATCTGATTATTTTGTAAATATTATATTATATGTAATTATACTAAAGGGAACAAGAGGAAAGAGTGGGCTGCTCTATAAGCAATTCAATTGTACCTATTGAATATTTATGTGAAAGAAAAAAAAAAACATTAATTTCTTGCAGTTTCTCTGAGATTTTGTTTTCTGATGACTAATGAAATATATTTGTTGACAAATACAAATGAAAACCAATTAAAGCAGCATCGGTTCTTTCTGTTTGTACTGTTTTGAATTAAAAACATGAAAAATACTTCACCGGAAGATAAACTTTTTTCAGCTTTTTTTTTTTTTTTTTTTTGTAGTTTTTGCTTTCTTCTGTGTTGCAAAAATTTACATAAAATATTACAATTATTTATTGTAAATTATAATTAAAAAAAGGAAACTATTTTGCTACAATGTTAGCAGTTATGTTTAAAAATCCTATGAAAAATAATTAATTGTTGCCAGTTTTTCTGACAAAAAAATGGCACAATTCTATTGACAGTGAAAATTGCAAACGTTAAAACAAAACTGAAATATTAAAAGAATAACTCACCCAAAATAAAACTTCCTTTCATATGCAAATCAAAATAACCTTATCATCTGTGTAACTCAAGGAGGGATAAAAGGAAGGTAATTGTAACGGTCAAGCTCCAAAAGCATATAAAAACATTATATAGTAATGTATACCATACATATGTTCTATAATATGTACATATTCTATAATAATTAATTAATATGTGTGTCTGGCTCATATGCAATCTGTCCATCCATCCAACTTCGTTAAGCCTTATGATAAACTTTTCTGATGTGAAGTGTTTGTGCATGTTATGTATGAAGGTTATTATAAGACGTTAACCTCCTTTCTTTGTCTCAGGTGTTGAATGAAAAGTTAGAGGTTCAGTGTTCAGAGCTGAGCACCACACTTCATTCATTAACACTGGAAACCACTCGACTGCAGACAGAGCAACACTGCAAAATCAAGGTATTTCAGTTCAGTTTTAATGTACATTGGAATTAGCAAGGTGTCGTAAAAAAACTAAATAAGAATAATAGTAAAAGTTAAACAGTATTTAGCATATTAGCACTAATTAAACAAGTGATTGAGAAGGAGACAGATGGAAAATAAGACTATATATACCGGTAATAGCAAAAGTGAGCAGAGTTTGTGCTGATAGAGACGGTATTTCTCACACACACTGCTGGGAATGTGTTGTTTGTTCAGGCGGAGCGAGATCGTGTGTCTAAACACCTTCAGGAGCAGGATCTGCTTTTAGACACAGCCAGAAGGAACATCCAGGCTGAACTACAGGGCACGATATCAGAGAAAGTCGCCCTGCAGAAAGAACTGTGAGATTAAAATTCACTACTAGAAATCATTCACAGCTGGTGGAGCCACAGCAGGAAAAATACAACGCTTCCCGTGTCTTTTGTTACTGATGCCAAACCCTGTATCCAAACAAACGCTACCGTATTATGACTCAGATACATCTCACTTGTAGATTGTTAGATTTAGGTTGATGGCAACATGTTGAGTGATCCATGAAAACCAAAAGTAAACAGCATAAAAGAAAATATGACTGTAAAATCACAGTTCTGACATAATGTACTGTAAATGAGATCAGTCATCATCAGCTTTTATTTTCTCTCGAAGGGAGACGCTGAAGGCAGATCATGCCAAACTGCAGCAGAGTTCAGCCGTTGCCCGGGAGACAGCTGTCAATCATCAGCAGATGCTGGAACGCACCATCGAGAGGCTTCAGGGGGAGCTCAGCTGTGCTGCGAAAGATGGAGAGACCCTGAGAGAAGAGAGAGAGCAGATAAAGAGTGAGGTCAGTCCAAAGTTCTTTTATAAGTTAATATAAAAGCTAGCGATGCTGTTGAATATATATGCATGAAACAGATAGTTCTGGCATTAATTCTGACTGGATGATCCACATTTAAAACGTTTTTGTTTGTTTGTTTATTTATGTTTTTAGTAGTAGCAATATAGAAGTAACATATATTATAAATGTACTGATGTGTATCAATTATAAATGACCAATTAAAAATTATACATTATAATACATTAATTAACATATATAATGTATTATTACTAACATGATTAATTTAATAAGAATAAATAATTGTTTTTAATAAAATAATATTAACAGTAATTTAATTGTAATAATAATTTAATTATTTTAATAATTACAGTGACAATAACAAGTGGTAATAATAATAATAATAATAATCATACAGTATTTTATTAAATTATACATAATTGTTAATAATATACATATACATATTATAAAATGTATTATAATTATTAGAGTGATTAATTTTATAACGCAATTATAGTATTTAAATGGTTATTTATATAATAATAGTAGTAATAATAAAATATTTTATTTATTATACATTGTGATATATAGAATTATCATTGTTCTTTTTATTAATACTTTTATTTATTTAAAAACTGCCATTTTTAGCCAAGCAATACAGCAACAAATGGTTGTGCCATTATCATTGAAAATCTTCACCTCAGAATTAACATTTTGTCATCATTTACTCACCCTCGTGTCGTTCCAATCCTGTAAGTTTATTTCTTACGTTAAACACAAAAGAAGATATTTTCAAGTATTTTAAGGAACCAAACATTTGTTTTTCTGCATTGACTTCCATAGTAGGGAAGGAAATATTATGGAAGCCTATGGGATCCGTCAGCTGTTTGATTACCAGCGTTCTTCAAAATATATATTTTTTTAGTTTTTTTGAGTGAACTATCCCTTTAACATTTCTAAAAACACTGTGCCACACAACCACTTGTGGCCTATTGCTTTAATGAACTCTTTATTTCCAAATCTCAGATGAACTCTGCAGTCATTTTGCTGGAGAAGGAGAGGAAGGTTTTGGAAATACAGCTGTCGGAGATCAAGGTACTGCACTGCTGACCAAATATGAGTCTTTCAGAGTTTTTCACTGAATTTAATTTCTTCTCCTGCATTTGCTGGCTACAAAAAGGGAGCTCATTTCCCCATCTATACTGACTCCACTACAGCAATTACCATAAACATCCTCTTCATCCCTGTGATTGACAGATGGAGTTGACCATGGTGAACTCAGCACTGCAGAAACAGGAGGAGGAGAACAAGGAGCTGATGGAGAGCCGGGCAGCCTTGGCGCATCAGCAGGTTTGAGATCAAAAGATCACGGAGTCAGATGCACGTTAAAGGAAAAGTCTTGTAAGTCTCTCCCTCTCTCTCTCTGTCTCTCTCAGGTAACTCATCGTCAGGTAGAACAGATGCTCTGGGACTTGACAGACAGCAAGAACAAACTGGCCTACGAGAAGGGCAAGTTGCAGGTCTGTTTCACACAGACACACATTTTCTATGTGTATGGACTTATTGTATACATTTTGCACAGTGTGACATTAAATGATGTTTGAACAGTCATATGATGAACACACACGTTATATGTCTGAAACATACCAGGCTTCAAATAAACAGAATGTGTGTGTGTGTGTGTGTGTTTACACAGGCACGAGTGCAGCAGATGGCTGCTGACCTGAAGACATTAAAAGCAGAATGTACTCAACACTGTCAGAGCAACACTGCACTGCAGAACACTTACACACAGGTAAACATAGACACACGCACACATGAACACACATGCTGCGCTAACAAACTGTTTCACAAGCTCTGAGCTGCTCAGGTGAGTGAAACTGAACGGCATGAATGCAGAAAAGCAACTGAGCTGGTAAAAATTCTCAGACTTTTTATAGATTAAAGGGCTCGTATCCTGAGGAATCCTGAGATTTACAGACATCTTTTGAGGTTAAATTATTTGCTGCATTTCCTCCTTACTCCAGAAAAAACAGTCTATTATAAATAAACTAAATTATTAACATACCAAGCAACAAAAATGCTTCAGTTGTACATCACATGATTTCTGTAGTGCTGAGCCAGTATTACAATTCTGGCTGATATCTGACAAGCCAATAATTATTTTCTTGATATGGCTGATTTTAAAATGAAAACTTTAACTCTTGTTTTATTCTTTTTAAAGAGTTGTTAAATAATGCAGCATTTAAAAACTGTGTTAGAGCAGCAAGGCTTTGCAAAATGGTGACGTAAAACAAAATAATGGTTGGTTTTTGGAACGAAACTTTAAGGAGTTTAAGAATAAATATGAAATAATAAATAATGTATGATATGACCCCCTTCAACAAGTCAACTACTGAATATTTAACACTCTTTCTGGCTTGTTCCCAGGCTCAGAGAGAAAATCAGACACTGAAAGAGCAACTTTGTGCACTACAGCAGCAGCACAGAGACACGGTGAGGGATTCAATAAAAAGACAATCGAAACCTATGAACCGAATTAACAAAAGTTCGAAAGTTTTTATGTTTTTGTGCACAACAGAATGAAGTGGTGCAGACACTGGAGAACGTCCTGGCTTCTCACGCACATCTGCAGCAGAACACACAAACACTGCACGCAGAGCTGAGAGAAAGAGAGCAGGAGCTACACACACTCAGGAGAGAGAGGTGTGTGTGTGTGAGAGACTAAGAGGACACACACCTGATTAAAAAACAGGGTCATTGGCATGGAAGTAGCATTACACAAAAGTTTTTCGTTCCTGATCCCATTGCAGAAGTGATATATTCACAGTCAGCCATGGGTAAGGGAATAATTCAGCCCAAAATGCAAATTTGCTGAGTATTTACTTACCATGAGTTCATCCAAAATGCATCATCATAACAGATTTGGAAAAATTTAGCATTACATCAGTTGCTCAGTGCAGTGAATAGAACAATCACAATAATCCACACCACTGTAGTTCATTAATTAACGTCTTCAGCTAAAAGCTGTTTGTAGGAAATAAATCCATTATTTAAGCTGTTTAGACACTTCAAAGCTCAAAATGACACTCAATTATGAGAGTGCTTAAATATTTGCTCATTTCTGGAGAAAGTCTTACCCTTTAGACTTCCATTGTATGTGCATTACTGTAAACATGGTCTTTGTTTCTCAGACTGCAGGCTGTGAAAGAGATTCAGAGGCTTGAAGCTGAAGTAGAGAATCAAAACACAAGGAACAATGAGAAGGTAAAAAAGCAGACAAACACACTGATGACCAAATAACAAAGAGACGAGATCAAGGAGATTAACTGTTTACATGCTCACATTTGTAAAGGTTGAATCTTTGCAAAAAGCACTTGATGAAGCTCAACTGGACAACAGCAAAGTTGCCCATAGTTTAAAGCAGGCCTTACAGGAAAACCACAGCACACAGGACAAACTGAACGCCCTCAGTGAGAGGTGAGGGAATGTGAGTTTATTGTTTTTGTCCTTCATGTTTTCTTGCGTTTACGTTATATGTGACTGCATTAGCAGGGAGGCGGAGCTTCAAGAGGCGAGGGCAGAGATTCGGCGATTGACAGAACATGTAGATACACTCAAAAAAATGCTCAAAAGGGAAAAAGACTCAGCACAGAAGGTAATGTTTAATATACTATGTATTCTGATTATTTTGTAAATGAATTAGCTGTCTTGCTGTACAGAATTTACTCTACGTTTTAAATGCTTTTGAATTTGATTCAGCTCTACTTTGATTCAGCTACTCCTGTTTTCTATATAGCTGAAGAAGGCACTAAATGATGCATTGGCAAAGTCAGGTGACCTCTCACGGGCCAATCAGGAGCTTCGAGAGAAGGTGTTTGAGCTGGAGAAGCTTATATCCCATCAGAAGTCTCAACTGAATCAGTATCTGAGCAACAGAACAGCACCGAATCACTCTCTAAGAATCAAGGTGTGTCACTTTTCAGGCTCTCTCTCTGTAGTAATAACATCCCAGTAACATCGTCTTTGCCTTCCCGACAGGACTTGGAAGCAGAAATTAAAAGTCTTGAAGAAGCAAAGGATGAATATAAGAGGAGGAGTTACGAACAGGTATACATTCAAACCTGTTTATATACAAACAAGTGAAAATTTTAATGGCTACTATTATTATTAACCTAATTAAGATTTATGTATTGTATTTGATACATGACTTTTAAGGCCTATACATTATTTACATAATTAATACTGTCCCCAAAAAAAAACTTCTGCATGTCTTCTGCCCTCTTGTGGATTATTATGCAAATCAATAAGTAGAAAAGCTTTCGATATGTTTATACTGTTAGCCACTTTAATATTTCATTAATATTTCATATTATTATTTATAAAAAAGTGTTGAAATTAGGTCAATTGTAATATTTATGTAATAATTTATGTAGTACATACTACTTTTTAATTTATTTAATAGTGTATTATGTTGAGCAGAATTAATATAAGTGTTAAATTTAATTCATTTAAAATAAAATTTACTTGGATATATTTAGAGTGGTTTTCAATCTGTAGTATTTATATTATTATTCATAATCATTATTATACATATTCCTTGCACAAAAAACACATTTAATGTATTATGTGTAATTAAAAGTAGCTTTGTTTATCAAACTTGACCATAAAAATTTAATAATTAATAAATAATCGTCTTGAGATGTAATGCTGTAAGCAAAGAATAAATACACAAGCACTGCTTTAATAGCTTGAGCAGCTTAAAATGTCGCAATACTAACTTCACCCTTGCTGATAAAAATATTAGGAGCAATATTAGAGTTAAAAACCAAAGGAAAAATGGGATAATCTGAATATAACCAACTTGCCGGACTACAGTGAATGTCCTGACTAATCCCTGCTGAAGATGATATCTCAGAGTGTGTTATGTGTGTGTTTCAGTCTCAGTCTTTGCAGCAGCTGCGTTCAGAGATGGTGTCTCTCCAGTCCGAGCTGCAGTGTCTGTCCACCACTCAGCAGGAGGAGCTACAGGCCGAAAGAGATCTCAATCGCACGCTACAGGAGAAATGTCGGGTCAGCGCTCTCTTGTTCACCTTAAATCTGTGGCGCTGTACCAAATGTTGCCCTCAGGCCTTAATGGTCCGTGTGCAATTACATGGACTCGTAGAATCAGGAGCCATAAGTACCCATCCTCCTTTTCTCTTTCTCAGTTTGTTTACTTTGTGATTCTCTTTCTATATCTCTTTTTATCCTTCCTCTGTTGCTTGCAGTATCAGCAAGCTACAGTTCCCTTCATCTTCCTGTCTGTTACGCCCTTCAGGGCATCAGTACTGCAAGTCCAACAAAGTGCTGGAGAATTGCCATTATGTAAATGAATAATCTGGGGTTTTGTGCTGAATGTTGCTGTTATGTGTGTGCAGCACCTGGAAGAGAGTCTGAAACGGCTCCAGGACGAGAGGGACGAGGCAGAAGTGAGACTCAGGGAAGCTTGTCTGGAGTCACAGCAGGTAAACAAACCCCAGCAACATCCGTTTATACAGGAGGAGTAATAATAGAGATGAATAATGAGAGAATTATTATTGTTGAGTAAACTATCCCTTTAAACTGAATCTGAATGCTGTTGCGTTTCAAATATGATCGTGTTACATCCAACATTGTGAAATTGATGCTGGAAACCGTGTCAGATTTTAGGTTGCCGCCTCCTTCTCTGATCACAGCCAGCGTTGAAATCATGCAAGCTCTCCAGAGGATGGAAAATTCTTTTCCCTCTCATTTTCGCCTTTGATTTGATTCCTTCGTTTCCATCCTGCTTCTCTGTTCCTCAGATCACAGAGAACATGGATGAGGACCACAGAGGGCTCTGCTCTAAATCTGAGAGCTTTAATGGCCAGACGGAGCCACAGAAACTCACAGAGAGCTTGTGCAGGACGGGAAAAGACACCACACGGTCCACTCCAGCTCAGGTAGCAAATGAGAATGCAAATTCATTCAATTATTTTATACTGTATTTGGTCGAGATCCATTAAAAAGGCTCATAAAACTTAAAAAAACTTTAAAAAAACATACAATTTTTAGAAGAATTTTAATACAAGAAAATGCATTTTCAAATGCTTTTTGAAAAAAGGAAATTAATTGGATTTATTTATTATTTTGATTAACACTGTAACCATTAATCAAATCCAAAATAAATTTTTTTTTTATTTTTGTACTGTGTATATTTTTACATATATATATATATATAAATACACACACACGCATGCATATATTTATTAATGCATGTTTTATTTGTATATTAAATATATTTATATATAATAGAAATATAATAGAAATATATTCATGTAAATATTTTCTAAATATATACTGTATTTATATAAAAATAAAAAATACACACATATTACATAAACTTTTATCTTGGATGTGATTAATCACGATTAATTACTTGACAGCAGTAATTTTGATAAATGTATATTTTATTTTATTATACACTACTGTTTGAAGGTTTGGGGTCAGTCATTTTTTTAAGGAATTTAATGCTTGTATTCAGCATGGATGCATTAAATGAATCAAAAAATTGTCACAAAAGATTTATCTTGGTTTCCACAAAAAACATGAAGCAACAACATTGCTAATTAGAAATGTTTATTTGAGAAAATGATTTCTGAAGGATCATGTGACACTGAAGACTGGAGTAATGATTCAGTTTGCACCACAGAAATAAATTAAATTATGAAATGTATTTAAATATAATACAGATACTTTAAGTTGTAATAATAATTCACAATACAATTTATTTTACTGTATTTTTATGTTTTTCTATCAATGTCTTCTTTTTCAAAAATGTTTCTTTGTTTCCCCAGAAGTTTCTTTTCTTTTAAATAGTAGTTTATATTAGAGATGCAGATACAGAAAAAAATATAGATATGTGTTTGTCCAAAGTGTCTATTTTTTGACATTCAAATGTATTCAGCTTGCTCTCAATGACATCTCTGGTCTTTCTGTGTGGTTTTTATTTCTGACCTGAAGGCTGTTCTCTGTTTTTAGACCCGCGTTAGCTTTTTTGACCCTGAACTGGAGCCCTGGGCCTCAGCTCTACAGCGCTGGGAGATCAAGAAAGAGCTGGGACGCATTGCCAGCAGTCACAGACCCACAAGACACATACGTGCACTGACCACCTGATAACAACCTGGGGCCAGTTGCATAAAAAGGTTAAGACTAGTCTTAAAACTTAGTCAAATTTTTTCTTTAAGACTGGTCACAGTTTTTTAAAAGTCTGTATATTAGCCTAAGGTAAATACAAAAAATAAAACAGATTACTCTTGGCTAACTGCTAGTTGATCAGACTAGCTCTTAAGACACTGTCTTAACATGAAGGCTAAGTTTATGCAACTGGCCCCTGATAACAAATTCTGAGAAGTGCATCACAAACGTCTAGATCATGCATGTAATCAGCTTGAAAAAAACATGTTTGTATGCGAGTACATATTAAGCATATTTAAAACAGATTTTATTACTTGAAACTAAAAAGAGCACTAGCAAAAATACATTGTGTGTGTGTGTGTACAAAGACAGAGATGGTCTACTCATAAAATGAAGTGAAAACAGAGCTGCACTTTATGACCACGTGCCCTAATTATTCACAAATTATTCATGTTTAACATGTTCTTTCCCTTCAGCCTGCAACAAAGATATTCCTTTGTAATAAAACAAGGTCAAACTCTTATACCTGCAAAATAAAACCCCAGAAAGTACAAATATAACTGCAAGCGAGGTGAGGTCTTGCTGTAGGAAAGGGACAACCTCTATTTTGTCTGTATATTGAGTTATTGTATTTATATAATTGTTTTTGTTGGGGTATCTTTTTATATTGTTTTGTCATGCCAATAAAGCTATTTGAACCTGAAAAAACAGCAATTACAAGATAATAGAATTCCTTTTTATTATTTTTTTTATTATTGTATGCTGCTGTGACGTGCGAATTAATAAAAGTTGATCCAATCAAAAAAAAGTTACAAAAATTTTTATATTGTAATAAATTATTTTTATATTCTCTCTATCTATTCTCTTAGAGAGTTATAATATAATTAATAATATTAATGGTAATATAATCAAGGTTTATATAAATATACTGTGAAGGGAATTCATGAATTTATTGGATCAGCTACGAATGAACAGCTGCTGTCTCCTCCAAAACCCCGCCCATCAGTAAAATGTCAGCCAACCAGAACACGTAAAAATCCAGCGCTTGCACTCTGATTGGCTAAAAAGACATAGACAAGTCTAGTTTTTATTAGTTGTTTACAGTACTAGTGTTGCTGTTACAGAGCTGTTATTTCTGAAAACACAAAGTTCAGTACCATACATCACGTATTGGAGGTATTTTAAGTTTGTTATTTAAAAAATAAACACAGTTTACGGCACTTATTTAAGCTGATGTGTAACAAAAGCACTATAGTATGTCGTCTCTGTGTCTCCCCCTGTCGGTGGTAAGGAGTCACGGCCACTACAGATTTTTTTTTTTTCTTATTTCACCTCCTTTCCTCGTCTCGTGCCCCCGCAGACAGGGAGAGCGCGCGCGCGCTCGCGCTCGCGCCTCCTCCTCGGCCTCCTCCTGCGCGCGAGGCTCCAGCGCTGCTGCCACGTAATCTCGCTCGAGCCCCCGCTCGCTCACTCAAAACCTCCGGGAACCGAGACAGCGGCCGCGGAGGACTAGAAACACGCTGTACTAAAGCCCTCCGGCGGGTGCAGCGGAGCGCAGACCGCAGCGGTAAGCGAAAAGTGCGTGGAAGTGTCCCCACGCGCGCGGCGCGAGCGCACGAGACGCAGTCCACATTTAGCTGCGAGCGCAAGCCACAGGGCGATCCATGCGCGTGAAGTGGAGCCGGATAGTTTTCAAGCAAGTTTTCGTTTGCATGCAACAGGTCGTTGATTTGTGATCGGCAGCAACTCGTTTGATCGTAAACACTGACGCGCTGCAACTTCGATGCAGAAGAGAAAGTGTTACGCGGTGCATTTCTAGTATGTTCTGTACTGTATTCGCCTGATCTGAAAGCTGGACTGGGACTTTACTTTTCCTCAAAGCCAGTTTTAATGTGTTTTGAGCAGAGCTGTTGAGATCTGTAACTTTTGTTTTCATATTCAGAGAAGTTCAACACAAGAAATCACACCCACCTGTACAACCGAGTCATTATGATGACGTCATGAATCAGATTTTACAGTATGACATGTTCATGTTGTGCTGTATTGTGCTTAGTGGGTTTGAGATGTTGTGTTATAGAGTGAGTTAAGGCAATCTTAGCACATTATTAACAAGTTGTCCACCAACAAATGAGATTAGATCATATTAACCAATGCAGACCGGCACTATTTGAAGTGGACCAAAACATTTCATCAAAGTTGTCCTAAAACCAAAATGTGTGTCTTGTCTTAACTTTTTTGATCCACTTCAAATGCTGAGTAATATATATATATATATATATATATATAAGCCAGGTCAGTAATAAAACATAATTTTGTGGCACTGTGAATTAATAAAACATTTTAGTCATAGAAGTTTCTGACTTAAATACTTGAATCAGTCAAACAAATTATCCTGAAGACCCTTTAGTCTTATGCAAATTTATTTAAAAATCCTTGTCCAGGAATCAGAAATGAAACTCTGTTTTAAATTAAATATTTTGAGTAGATTTTGAACAATTCAGTTTTTTTTTTTATTAATATTTTCATTTATTTTTAATTATTTTGAGCATTTCATAACATATTATACATCTCAATAGCACACACATTATTCCTAAGTCATATTATATATATATACATGTGTGTATATAAAGATATATAAGCATTCATTTATGTCTAGACTACAGCATTCTGGTCACTGATCGACTTCTAGTAAAGTGAACAGATATATTTGGAGATAATAAGAAATGACACATCAGAGCTTTATGTCTCAGATTAACCTGTAACTCACCTGAGCTGATGTGAGTCGACTGTAGTTAAAAGTGTTTGATTGGGCTGGATATAGTTTTTTTTCCCCCTCAGGTGAATAGTTCATAATGGGACACACTTAAAGTGTGCACAGAATCTTAAGATTCAGGATACAACACCCAGTTCCTGTTTGGCTGGGTGGGAATTGTGTCGGAGGCTGCTGTTCTGCTTTATTCTGTGTGTGTGTGTGTGTGTGTGTGTGTGTGTGCTGCTGCTGCTGCATTTCCACATTCAGATTTCTTACTGCTGGCCTTTGCTCAGTTGCCATGACTACGGGTGAAAAACTTACTAAAGGTGTGAAGCCATAGATATGGAGCAGTATTTCATATTATTTTGTAGGGACAGCATCCTACGGACAGACGTGCTGGACTCAGTCTGAAACATTTTTCAATTATTCTGCATGCACAATTTATATAACATACTGAAAGATTAATTTGTAATAGAAAAAAAGTTTTATAATTGATTAAAAATATATATTGATTGACATGATCATTTATTAATAGACTATTCATATTTTTAAATACATTCCTGGTATCCTCCTTATCAAAATATGATAAAGTTATTAAAGGTATATAATTATTATTTTTTTATATAAATACCTGGTACTGTTGTGCAGAGTTCATTAGTGCATATTATTATCAAAATATTATCAAATTTTACTGTGCTTTTAGTGCTGTAAAATGATTAATCGCGATTAATCTAAAGTATAATAAAAGTTTTTGTTTACATAATATATTAGTGTCTATTGTGTATATTTATTATGCACATATTAATGCATGTATATATTTTAATAAAATATATTTTTATATATTATATTTGTATATATAATGTAAAATATGATAATACTATAATAAACTAAAAAAAATTTTTATTCCTTATTGAATATTCTGTCACTCTTAAAAAAGTCGAACTGAAATACCACAAACAGTATTTTACATTTTATTCATTTTTAAAATTTTTACATGTATTGAATTTTCAAATAAGCCTGAAATCATTTTTTTGTTTGTTTTTTTAGCTACTTAGCCATTAAATACTAAAGTAAATGGCTACAACTTTACAAATGTTTATTTGTGTGCTTCCGTAAATCTTGAATTGGTTTGTGTTTTCACAGGACGGTGTATTTTGGCTTTGGTCTGGGATCGCCGGTGAGCCGCTGTGTGGAAACGCACTGAGCCATGCGGCAGTTGAAGGGCAAGCCGAAGAAGGAGTCGTGGAAGGACAAAAAGGAGCGCAAACAGGCCATGCATGAAGCACGGGAGCAGGTGACGACCATCGTCTTACCGACGCTCGTCGTGCTCGTGCTGCTCATCGTCCTCTTTGTCTACGTGGCGACGAGACCCGGGGCCATCGAGTAAAAAGACTCCAAAACAGCCAAATCTCCCCTGCCCTCCTCTTTCGCTTTCATTTCCCCTTGTTCCTTCCCAACGAATGAACTGGACACAATCATAAGGATGGATGGATTGATAAAGGAGCGCTTTTCAGTGCCATGTTTGGAGTGTGTTAAAGTAGTTGTCTTCCTGTTTTGGCTTCTGACAGAGCGCCTCTCCCAGCCACCAGCATTCGTGTCTGTGGCGGCCATGTTGGCTCCAAATGCGTTTACAGGGTTCTTGTTTCATGCCAAAGCACCTGAGACGCAGCAGACTCGGACTGACCCAGGAACAGGGCCAGATCTGATACCTCTGAGCTCAGTACAAATGAGAAGTGACTGTAGTATTGCACATGTCTGTAGCATGCAAGCTTATGCACACACACACACACACAAATGATGGGCCTCACATGAAACCATTAATGACCGAAATGAATGTTACCCAGAATGTATATTTCTGAATGCTCCTTACCGAATGCCTCTTAACAAGCAGTTGCTGAAGCGTGTGTGTGTGTGTGTGTGAGCAGATGCACCATGAAGTGCATGTTTCTATGACACATCTGTGATATACAATCCCAGCAGCAAACATACTCTTATTTTAAAATGTATTCCAGCAGGACTTGGATCTAAAAAATGTGCCTTAACTTTTAATGATGTAACAGCGTTTGAAGTATTAATAAAGATATAGAGAGCCATGCTGACTGCTTTAAGTATGGTTTTAATAAGAATCTGTGTTCTGATGTTTCATGCTTTTTTCCCATCTGTCTCTTTTGGAAACTGCTGTTGGAAACTTCTACATGCACAAGCTCAGAAATATAGATTTTCGTGCAAAAGCTTTGCAAGCGCATGCATTTAAGTACGTTTTTTCTGTCATCTCCCTCTTGCAAAAGTTTTTGGTCCCCTGAAGAACTTTACATACACTTACACAGATATTAAAAAATGCAAAAGTTTTATAAAAGTACACATTTTCTCCCATATTTCTTGCGCAAAAAGGTTTTCGTTCCACTGAAAAATAGTGCATCGCTTGCTAAACTTTTCATGCTCTTCTACAAAAATAATACAATTACCGTAAAACATTTACATTTTATACTCACCCTTTATATTTCCTTCCACTTCACACAAAATGTTTGCAAAAAAATAAATATATACATATATAGAAATATTTTTTGTGTGTGTTTAATGTCTTCTGGCTACATTAGACAAACTACACACTTTTTTCTGCCTTCTGGAGAAGATCTTTTCTAATTTATTAGCTATTAAAAATGGTTTTAAGAAAACGACACTTTTTAAAATGTACTCTTATAAAATTTAATTATTTTATTACTCTAAATAATAAATTGGATATATTACTGCTAGACATTGTAAAAATTTAAATATCACTGGCATACATGATTATTGTATTGATATTCACTTTGTTTTTTTGTTTTTTTTAATGCTAACACAGTCCTCAGGAGACAGGTACCAATAATAAAAAAATCAGCTGCTAGCTAAACAAAATGTTTGAAATATTCTGTATCTGAAACCTGTATGTTGTGGAATTTTTTTTAAAGAAAATAATAGCCTGCATTGGTCTAGTAACTGCTAAAGCTAACCAGACAAACTAGATTCTCTAGGCCAGTTGCATAAAACTTAGCCACCATAAGACTGTGTCTTAAGAACTGAGTGTAATCAGTCTTACTTTTCCAGGACAAATAATAGCTCCCAATCTACATTTTCATAACTGAATTAAAAAGTTATGTCCAGTCTTGGAAAAACTTTAAAACTAGTTTAAAGAACCGGCCCCATGCAAATACCACAGGGGCCAGTACACAGCGGCTGTATTTGGGTCGCGGCCCCTTTAAGAAGCTGCTCTGTCGTGACGGCGGTGACGTGGAGCGCATAGTTTGTGTGTGAGATCCTGTGATGATGTGCGCTGTCTCGGTTAATCTCATCCGCTGAGATCCACTACAAATCTTCATTGACGGGGGGCTCCTTTCCAATGGCATGCCATCAGTTTGGGCTTGAGTCATCGGGTTGTTCGGAGCGGATGTCGGATCCAGCGCAGGGCCGGTGATGGTCGCGCATGAAGCCGGAGAAGAGCAACAGAGGAGCGGCTGTGATTCCTTCGGTAAAGACCTCCTCCTCCAGCACTGAACCATCACTATGCACTTACACAAACAACATTTAACTCTTTATACTGCTTCATTTTTTTAGACTGCAAAGGTATTGTTAACTATTTTATTGTGTATTTGTTATGTTTAACAATTGTATGACTATTCATATATTTTAAAGATACATTTTTTAGTAAACGCATTTATTTAAAATATATTTATTTTCCATAATGTGTAAATATATGTATTCAAAAATGCGCATATAGGTTAAATGTTTTTATATTTAACATAGAACAACATGTTAAATATAAAAAATAATAAATAAAATTGTACTAAACACCAATTTAGTACACACACAAATTTCAATGTCTATTAAATATATTGTATTTTATATAGTATTTTCATTGTGCATTCCAATTAATCTCAGTCAAACTGCCATTGGGTTATTTTGTCTAGGTTAAATTTTTTTTATGAAACAGTTAACTAACATAATGAACAACAAATAAAAATATGATAACATAATAAAAAAACATGATTTTTGAAAATGAAAAAAAAAAAAAATTGAATAAAATTTGAGTTGCAAGTAAACTTAATATAAAAAATAAATAAAAGTATATCTTTAAATATTAAATATTGTAATAAACCTTTAATAAGTATTATTTTGTTTTTTGTTTGTGTAAATATTATATAGATTTTATTATTATGATTGTTATGTAAGATATGTAATATATAATGCATAATAATATAGTATTCCTATACATTTGGGTTTAATAGTAAATGGTGACTTACTATTATAAAACGTGACAAATAGTCATGATAAAGAATAGTCTTGTAGTTTGCATAATGCAATATACATATTATTTATATTCTTTCTACTGCTTAACAATTAGAATTTCATTGTTTAATGTAATTACAAAGAAAAAATGTCATGTCAGTGTGCAGCAAGTCAAACGTTGTGTAGTTTTGTGTGTTTAGAGTGTAATGAATGTGTGTTATTGCAGCTGATTCCTGGGCACACAACATAATCAGCTTCAGCGGGTTTGAATAAACACCTTCCAGATGAGCAGCACAGGATGCCAGCACCTGAACAACTAGGTAATGATGTGTGTTTTACACCACAGACCACACTTCATTACCTTCATGCATCGCTTACAAAAACTATTCTATCGAACACAAAGGCATGATAGTACTACCTTATAATTCTCTTCTATAATATTACAAATACTACAATTAAAATAAACACTAACAGCATCAGGCTGCTGTTTAAAAGCAATCCTATTTTTATTTTTTAATTCTTGAGCTATAGCCCTTTAATTAGGCCATGCATTTACTGCAGAAGATTGCCTTTAAGCCTGTGATTTTATTTCTAATATGGCACGGAGCAGACATGGAGGTCATGACCCCTCTGATGGAGGAAGAAGGAGGCGAGGAAGAGGAAGATGCAGATGTAGATGAAGACTCCGAGCGTCAGCCGCAAGGCATCACGTGAGTCTCACCTGGTGTCTCCCCTCATGGCTTCTTTTAGAAGTGTTTGTTTGCAAACAACAGTTTCATCTGTAACAAAAAAGTGTGTGTATATATAAACAGCGTATTATCTGGCCTTTCTGACATCTCTGTGCAACATTAATGTGCACAAAACCTCTCTGTTCCTCAGGTTTACTCAGACCCTGCTGCATCTCTTAAAGGGGAATATTGGCACGGGATTGCTTGGGCTTCCTCTAGCAGTGAAGAACGCTGGGATACTGGTATATCACCACGTCTCATCTTCCTTTATGAAAACTTATGAGTGATAAACCCCATCTAGATTTCTTCTCAAAGTCCAAAACCAGCCCTGAATGTGAACACATCCAGGTTTTGAGGGCCACACTGTTATTCACTTGCAGCTTTATCGCCCCTGTAATTAAATGGGTATCGTGTCCTGCTCGCTGAGTGTTTAATGGCTGGACAGGTTCAGATGTGGGTTTAAAACAGGTCAGACTGGTATACGGTCTAAACCTGTATAGCTGTAGTGTTTGCTGACAGCCCAACTGCTGTTGGTTTGTAAACGTGTCAGTCCACAAACTTTATTGGCGTCATAAAGGCCTCAAACAGTCAGCAAGCAAAGTTCACACTGAGAGAGAACAATAGGGCTCTATTGCTCCAGAAGACACTTAAAACAGATACAGTATTACGTTTAGAACTGTTTTAAAAGTGTCTGTGTTTTTGCTTCAGCTCGGTCCGGTCAGTCTGGTTCTGATGGGTGTTGTGTGTGTTCACTGCATGCACATCCTGGTCAACTGCAGTCATCAGCTCAGTGAGAGGTAAGAACCAATCACAGCCCACTGCCTCACTCACCACAGCCAATCCCATTACAGCTTCTTCTTTTTTTCTTTTCTGAGTCCTGGCCTGAAGTTTGCAGATGTAAAGTAGTTGAAATTTACGACGGCGTTTTAGTGCCACCAAAACAAAACAAAAAATCTAAAACTAGAGATTAAAGCCGTAATATTATGAGATTAAAGTCAAAACTACGAGAATAAAGTCGAAACTATGAGAATAAAGTCGTAATATTATGAGATTAAACTCGAAATATAATATTTAGTATAGTGCGCTTGTAAATGACGTGGATTCAGAGAAGGCCACTGGAACTTAGGCATATTTGAATATTGTTCATTCATCTCACTGGGACGAGATCTAAGAACTCGCGAAAACCGCTTAATATCAAGAATATGATATTTATTAAAAGGCCGAACAGGAACAACTTTTTATCTTAACATCAGCTCACAGACTCAGTCGACCTTCCTTTGGGGGGCGCTGTAGCTCTCTTATTTAACCCTTTTTAATTAACTACAAAGGCATTTATGTGGGATTGTTAGCTGAAATGATGTGTAATATTCGCGGGGACATATGCTTGGAAATAATATTTCATGTCTTCCATTGGATTCGTTATAGTGC
>JAUMHE010000067.1:19029484-19052005 GCA_032359235.1 Enteromius mattozi
GAAATTGATTGTCAATCAGTGTTGCTTCCTAAGTGGGCAGTTTGATTTCACAGAAGTGTGACTGACTTGGAGTTACACTGGGTTGTTTAAGTGTATATATGGTTATCGTTATCATAACAGTCATTAACGATTGAATATTCTATGGAATCAACTCCTTCTGAAATGAGTTCAGTAGCTGACTACCATTTTTTTATACTTTATAAGCAGATTTGGGCTTTGTAAGCAATTTTAATAGTTCTAAAGTAGGTTTCCCCATTACCTGAAGTTTTTTTGATATTCCAGACCATCCTTCACCTAGGTGACTTTTTTGGTCCTTTTATAATCCACCAGATGAAAGTAATAGCACACCTCTCCTCAACAAACCACACTATTTTAGGTATCTTTGTCTGTAGTGCAAGTCATGCACTAATATTTAATCTAGGGTTCACACCAAGGACATAATGATAATGATAAAAATATATAGTTCTAATTACCATCCTGCGTTTAAAGAGCTTGAACATTTAAAGTGGCAAACAATGTAATTGGAACATGTGCTTATAATAAAAAAGAATGTTATTGTGGACGCTGTTGGTGTATCATTATCTTTATCGTTCTTGGCATCAACTGGCCTTTAGGTGTTTAAATCACTACCTCCTAAGTTATACTGATGTTTGGCATAGCAAGCACTCTTTAAAAAATAAGTGTCGGATCTGACAAAGACAAGGCATTAGGACACAAAGTAAAAGGTGAAATAGAGTGATGTGAGCGAGGCCATGATTGTAAAAAGGAACGGCACTCGGAGACATTGAGTGATGATGGGAAAAGGCATTTGACAAGAAAAGGAGTTTGGAGGGAACAGGAAAAAGAAAAAAAAGCCCTTTATTTAAGAATTCAGGAAATCAGACGACTGGAGGATAGATATGCTGGGAGAAAGTGGGGGACAGGGTCTCCAACAGCTTGTCTTCGGTCCGCTGGCTGTGATAGTGTTTACTCCTTCACCACATATGACTCCTTCAGCCGAGCAAAGAGTCAGAAGAAAACAAACTACACACTTCTTAAAAATAAAAGTTTTATTAACATGTAAAATCTTACACCACCAGTCATCATGGAATCATTAGAGACCATGTCACATTATTTTTAAAGCCTCTTGGGCTTTTCCCCCCTATCTGTCCTTCTTTTTTACTTAGCCATTTATCACTCATGCTATTATTTATCCAAAAGTAATCACTGTCTTGTTCCTTAAGCGCACAAATTCAAAAGATTCAAATAAAACAATCAACGTTCATGCACATTCATTTTGCGGTATGAAATATCACAAGTGTTTGGGGCTGTAACAGTTTGACCCGATCAATGCTTTGTTTTACTAAGTTAAGTTTTACAAACGTAGTACATCAGTTCATGTTCACCAATACAGCAGCATTACTAAGATGAGAGAACTTACCCGAGTACTAAGACACACTGAAAAGACGCACCTCTTGATTGAGATTACTTCAAAGGTTTATTCATTTATTGACCTCAACTTAATTTAGTTCCTTTAACTTGAGGTAACAATCTGCACAGTGTTTTTTTTTTTTTAATCTTCTTCTGGGGATTCACATTTAAATAAAACTGTAAATAAATGAGATTTTGCATAAACCATTTAAGTAAACTCAGTTAAGACAGTTTAGTACTTGTTGTGGAAATATAGACAAGTACTCACTCTTTGTACTATATATAAAAAAAATGAAATCAGCCAAGTACAGTACAATTACAGTGAATACCGTAGATCAAAATCAATGCTCACAGACTGGGAAATGGTATCAAAGTACAGAAAGTAGCAATAACAACCAAAAAATTATTTTAAAAATAATTCATAAAAATAACAAATACATACAATAATAAATATATTTCATCGTTCTGAGCAAAGCACAGCATAATTATTCCACCAATGCGAATATCGCTTTACAGGTGCTGGATAAAAGCTTTCTTCGATTTTTAAGTACTCATCAAAAATTCCAAGACAACGATACTTACTGCAGATACAAAGATGCCAGCACTCATCAGGTTTGCCAAGATAAAGAGATTACTAAACGAGCATTTGTCATAAATACAGAGATTATTCATCATAGTCATCAAAGGTACTAAGAAATGAGCATGTGATCTCGCCACAGTACGAAGTGCGAGATACTTGTTGAAATTACTAAGATTAGTCTACTCTCATCGTAAATTCTAAGATCAGGTTACCCATGAGAAAAACTGATATAAAATACTCAGAATCAAAAGAAGGAATACCCATATAAACAGTACGATATGCGAGCATTGGGGCGCTCGGTTGGAATACTAAGATATTGGTGACTGATGGCGTGACGTGTTTTAAATGCATAGACACATAGAGTCATTCTGCGGCAAACTCCATTACTAAGATAACACTGGAACTGTAAACAGAACAAATACGCCGCTCTCTTTCTCATGACATCTTCATTGTGCTTTTGAATCGCCCTCAAGGGCGACTTCAGCCTATTGTGTTTGTAATAGGTAAAGATGTCGAAACCCTCAGCTCACGTGGTCTGATATGAACTCACAGCTAAAACAGATCATTGTTACTAAGAACTTGAAATGCAGTCAGGTAAACTTGAACTCTCTGTAAGAGTTTTTTTTTTTTTTTAAGCACCCTGAGCACTGTCGGACCATACGGTGTTTGGGTTTCACTAACATTTTTCCAAATTTACAGGGATTCAAATTTAATTAATTAATCTATTTTTAACCAGGCGAAATAAAAATGTTACAGACTGCCAAAGTGCACCATAGTTCAACAATACAATATTCAAAGGATTGTAGTATACTTTAGATTTCAATAAGTGCATTGATGCTTTTCATTAAGCATTATTACTCACAGCGATCAGAATTGAAGACCCATCCAAAACTCTTCACAATAAATCAAATGTTACTGATACTGGTGTTCATAATTTGAAGTACTTCAAGTTTGAGGCTTAAATTTCCTGAACTGGAAGATTCACTGATTAATGTGAATTGTCATCCCTTGTCTGTGACGTTTATTTGCAAACTGTCTGTGTTGTTTTAGCACCCCTGGGACACGGGAGGAATGACATAAATCAGTTCAAGATGCACAAACAGCAACAAAATTAGTGCTGAATGCAATTTTCTCAATGCAGTTCCTGATCCTGACGTGCTGTTAAACTGAATTGCGAGGGATTTTTTGTTGTTAAGTGTATTCACCCGTCAGTTTTTCTTTTTTTGGCAGATTCTAGTTATTACATTTTTGAGGCTTAAACAGTTAACACACTGTACACACAGACAATCTACACACAGATTTAAGTCTATTGTTTGACAATACTGTACATCTTGTAGTGGAATATTCAAAGTCAAAAAATATTTCAGTCATATCCTTTCGAGGATAATGAAAAAGTAGGCTATTTAAATTACATGAGAAGAAAAACTATCAAATATCAGTGACTTCTTAGACAAAAGTTTTACATTTTGCTGAACAGTTTCATTATTACCTCATTCAACTCTACACTCAATGACGATTTTTTTGAAACCTGCCAACTTACAATGCCACTTACCAGTTGGAACAGGTCATTTCAACAGATGGCTGTATAAATGTTGGCGGCTGAATGAACGCAACACAATGATTTTAAAACGGGGCATGCATGCTCAAAAGATGTCTGTTTACACTGAAAAAAATATTCAGAAGCAGTGCAGTGGAACGCAAAGCCCATTGTTTGAATCACGGACAGACTGGCTAATAGCCTACTGGCTAAGCAAGGTAAAACACATTATATGCGAAGTGAAACTTTAAAATTATCAGATGCTTTGCAGCTACAAAAATGTCATTTTAGTAACTGGTATGACTGAGATGGACATTTTCCTTAGTGATCATATCACTATGAACTGATCAAAGCTATCAAATGTATTTCATTAGGAATTAGGTCCTTCTTTAGTATTATGGTTTGATTGACTGGCACCTTCAAGTGTGCACATGCTGGTGACATGCTGGTATATTAAAGTAGGTATATTAATTTAAAAAAATTGTCTTATTTTGTCTTCTGTCTTATTACTATTTTAAATCAGCCTGTTAAGAAATTAAAGATGCTGATAAATTGTCTATTTGTGTCACATAAATATGCAGCCCTATGCTCATTATTATTATTTTTTGTGTTATTAAAGTGCCCCTATTATGGGTTACGAAAGCTTCATATTTTGGTTTTGGGAGTCCCTAACAACAGGTTGACATGTATGCAAGGTCAAAAACACTTTCATTGTCTTATAATATGCATTTATTTTTTACCTTATTTGCTCAACGACTCCCAAACGATTTGTTCAGGAATACATTTTTCCAAACTCTTCCTTTGCATGATGCTATCCGATTGGTCTCATTTTCATCTCATCTCGCCTATAATGGCTGATAAAGCAGCATTTGTGAGTGCAGTGCTGCTTTGTGTACTGCGTTACCAGGAAAACCACTATTTTTACCGCTACAAAAGCTGCACCTAGTGGCAAAGAATTATTTTGCATTTTCATTCAGACCAACCCAAAAACACCAACAAGTGGGCGGGGAATATGCTAATGTTTCATGTTAACGACAACATAGGAAGTCGACTTTTTCCTTTTAAGATACACTAACTTTATACACGGTGCACTTTCAGATTCAAACTTGACAGGAAGTTTTCATTCACTTAGAGCTGTGTTACTGCATGAAAGGTCATTTTTAAAAATCCATAATAGGGGCACTTTAAATTCTCTTGATTCTTTGAAACCTTTTAACGCATTTAGTGCTAAACTTTGCTCAGTAAAAGTTTTAATGCAAGTATGCCATAACGTGCAGCACGTGCAGATGCGTTCTGCTGGTGCACAGACATAAGGAGCGTGTGATGTTTTGTTTTTAAACCTATGGAGAATATAAGAACATGTTCTTGCAGCATTTTGGCATATTCCCATAGGACGGCATCCGCAGATCTAGAAGAGGAATGTTGTGAGGAGGTTACCGGAAGACTTCCACAGTGTTCGCATGATTGCAACTGTGGGAGTTGCTGAAGTTGAGTTTGCATAGCAATAGGGGAGTTTAACAAGAAGGGGAGGCGCTAGTGTACTTACAGTGCCAAAAGTGCTAACTCTATTGGAGCGCTGGGAAAACGTATGTCAGGGTGCTGAGAGGTCACAAATGTGTGAGCATTTGGGGAGCGTTTCTTTAATAGTGTTATATCATTAGGGAAGCACTTGTGAAACAGAGAGATCTGTTAGGTGAGAATTTATGAGTGCTGGAGAAAACAGCCTCCAACTAACAGTGAGAAAAATAAGTTACTTTCTAGGGGCGTGTGTTTGGAGAAGATGAAAATGTTTTGCAGTCTTTGTCTTCCTTAAATTTGCACCTTTTGTCTGGTAATGACTTATTGCACTGTTCTCAATCATTAGCATGCATTCACTGAATGTGATTGTAATACTTTTGTGAGATGTAATTAATTTTCCTAAAACTGAAGATTATTATAATTGTATGCTTTCCAACAAATGAGGTATTGTTTTGTTTTGTTTTTTGCAGAGAGTGGGATCAAAACATTAGTGGATGCGATTTAAAACCTTTTTGCAGCATTCTCTCTTCTTTGATATCTGTGAACAATTGAATGTATTGTGGATAAGTTAAATTGTGTTCGCTTTGGGCTGATCATCGTTATTGTTGTTGGCAGGTGACTGTTTGTTGCTGCGCTCAGTCCCGCCCCTCGACGTCTCCTGCAGGAAGAGGCGTGGCTTACAAAGCGACAAAAGTATTCTTCGATATTCTCTGCGGAAGTTCTGATTGAGCAGTCCGTACACTACAGCGTTCAGGCAGGAGTTAAAATATGCCATGAAATAACTCACCACAAACAGCCAATCAGGGACCAGGGGCGCTACGCGTGACGGGTCCACTGCTACAGCCAGGCCAATCAGATTGAGGGGCGCCCAGCAGACGGCAAACAGCACAAAGACGACAAACATGGTCAAGAAATGGCGCAGCTCACTCGGACGGAGGCGTGGCCTGACGTCAGTTGTGACCCGCCTCCTTACGCGGAGCACCAGCACCCAAATCCTCAGATAGCAGAACGTAACAACCGCGATAGGAAGCAGGAAGTGCACGGTCACCACAGCGATGGTGTAGCCTGCGCTTGTCGTCTGACTAAATGTGCACGAATAAACGCGAGGGTCATACGTCAGCGACCCCAGCGCCAGGTTGGGAAGAATGGCGATGGCGGTGAGCACCCAGACTAACGTCAGCAGAACCAGGGTCCCGGTGCGCCCGTAGATTTTCTCGTAGGTGTTGGTCTGGCAGATGAAACAGTAGCGGTTGATGGCGATGGCGGTGATGTTGAAGATAGACCCAATGACGCTCGCTCCCATCAGGAAGCCGCTGACCTTACACTCCATCTCATCCGGCAACCAGCCCGCGTGCAGCATGGCGTGCAAGACCAGAGGGTAGGGATAGCAAACCACCAGGAGATCGGCGAAAGCCAGGCTCACTACAAACGCATTACCTAAAGCACACACACACAGACAGAATTCAAATACAAGGTCTCAGTTATGGCATTAAAGGAATAGTTCACACAAAAAATTAAATTACAGCATTTTTACTCACCCCCAAGCCGTTTCTTTCAGACAAACACAGTCTGAGTTTTTTGTATCCTGGCTCTTCCAAGCTTGATAATGCTGGTGGATGGTGGCCATGATTTTGAAGCTCCGTAAATCATATATATCCGCGAGTACTCCGCCAGAAAACTAACCTATATGCCTTCTGGGGGTTTTCACATGTCCTCGGAAGCAGATTGATGAGTTTTTGTAACAAAAATATTTCTAGTTTTAAAATTATAACCTAAATAACTGACTTCCGGCAACGGCTGCACGTACATCTGCAAAAGCGTCGAGTTACGGCTTCTTGCTGACATAGGTTAGCCAAGACGTGCTCTTGCGGACACATTTCTGGAAGTCAGTTATTTAGTTTATAATTTTAAAACTAAAAGTCATGGCCACTACCCACAAGCATTACCATGCTTGGAAGAGCCAGGATAAATTGTTTAAAAACCGTGTTCATCTAAACAGGAAGAAAGTCATATACACCTGGCTTGGGAGTAAGTAATATGCCGCAATTTTAATTTTTGGGTGCACTATTCCTTTAAAGTACATGATTTTACTTTATTTTGATGGTCCCTTTAAATTAAAATTGACAAAAGCGGCACCTAGTGCCAATCCCAAGTCAACAACATGAAATGCTTTTTGCAATGATTCAGAGTTGACTCTTTCGCTTGAGAGACAATAACTTTATACACGGTGCAAATTCAGATTTAAACCTTACCAGGATGTTTTCATTCACTTGGAGCTGTGTTACACACTGCATGGAAGGTAATTTTCAAAAATCCATAATAGGGGCACTTTGACAAATTCTTTTTTGGCTACATATCTACTGACTCTCAGTAGAGTGTTAGTAGAGTATTAGTAGACTATAGGGTTAGAATTTGTTGACGTGTAGGTGTAAAGTTACTTATTGTAGACAGAATGTTCAAAATGGACCTTCAAAATAAAGTGTTACCAATTGAATTATTGCATTCAGATAATGATGACATAATTATTAAAACTCAAAATTACATGTTGGAAACCTGTTTTTTTTTTATAGCGGGAACTGATCAATCATTACGTTGTATAAAACACAGCAAAGGTTTTGGGAACAATATTTTTTTTTTCTCTCTTATGCCTACCAGGACTGTATTTATTTGATCAAAAATACAGTAAAAAATTTATATTGCAAAATATGATTACAATTTAATAAAAGGTTTTCTCTTTTAATATAGTTGAAAACAAAAATGGAATGCTGTATTTTCAGCATCATTACTCTAGTCTACAGTGACACATGATCCTTCAGAAATCATTATTACATGCTGATTCGCTGCTTTAAAAAAAACATTTCTTCTTATTATTAGTATAATAAATGCTAAAAACAGTCGAGTTACTTCATATTTTTGTGCAAAAAAATTGTAACAATGCAAATATCTTCACTGTCATATTTGACCCAGTTTATATATCTTTGCTGAATAAAAGTCTAAATCTTCCTGAAACCAACGGTAATGTAACCATACACATATCACTACTTTAAATTAAGTTTTATTATGTAAAAAAAGTAAAAAAATAAAAAAATAATATTTTAGTTAATACTTTGTTATAACTAACTTTGGTAGTTTTCAAATATTTTGCAAGAAAACAATGATGAATAATTTAATAAGTATTTTCCTGTTTCGTGTTTTTAAAATGTAATGCAGCATAACCAATCAGAAGTGAATGAATGAATAAAATAAACCAACGTTGATGTTTGAGACATCACTTTTTGTAAACGATTTGATCAATGATCATAACCTAGATTTGCTCTGTTTGACAGAAACATGGCTAAAACCAGATGAATACATTACTTTAAATGAGTCTACACCCCAAGATTACAGCTATAAAAATGAGCCACGTCCAAAAGGCAAAGGAGGTGGTGTTGCTACATTTTATAGCAATGTTCTCAGGATCTCTCAGAAGGCAGGCTTTAAGTATAACTTGTTTGAAGTTTTGGTGCTGCTTGTAACATTATCTAGAGAAACATGTGAAAGTTATAAATCATCATAAAAACAGACTCCAACAAGAGGTTCTTCAGATTTATAAATGTTTTCCATGAAATCATGACACTGGTGAATTATTTGCTAATAGAAAATGAAAGCAATGTTTGTCGAATAGAAAACAAACACCACAAAGGAAACTTGATAACAGCATCTGAACTGTGGTCGACATATTGCGTGTCTGGGAGTGTGTGTGTGTAGGACAGGCTCAGGTGCTGTAGTATTTTGACTGTGAGGTTCATACAAAGTTCAGATCCATTAGATTAAGTGCGGTGTCTGTGACACTGAGTTCTCCTCTACAGTGCCTGTTTGTGTATGTTTGTTTGCTTTACCAGTCAGTCTCTCACATGCAAGTGTTGTGTGCTGGTTTGTTGGGAGGTGAGGTTTTCTCCGGTTGTATTAGCATTTACACCACAGATGGAGTTCATATGGAGTTCAGTACAGTACTGTACTTGTTCTTCTAAACCAATGCGTTACAGAACTCAAATAGGTTTTGTAATGGATACATGCATTCAGTGAATATTGATCGAATGCATCTGGGAAAAAGAGTCTGTATAGAAAGCGATCATTTTAAGTTAATATTCTATATCATACCTCATCCACATGACTGATGCTCCATTCACACTGATTTTATTGCTAGAGGTCAGGTCACTAGTAGCATTCCTCTTGCTCTAATACACTGGTGTAGATACTGCAGCAATGCATTATGTAATGAACATGATGAATTACTATCAATGCATGAATCAAACATGCTTAAAACAGCACTTTCTGACATTTCATTGATGCTCGTTTGCATAAATGCAAACTTTTGCATCACAGGACATGCTCACAATGCATTGCATGATCCCTGTCGCTTACGTCTCCAGAAATTGAATGATTTGGGGTCACCGCAAATCGCTGTCAACTTTCAGAGCCACCCATTTCCCCCTTATCTCACTCTCCCTCTTCTTCTCCATTTTGTCTTTCTCATTTGGATCCGTCAATGTCCGCTATCTTTCTCTCGCTCTGTGTCAATATCTCTCACCGTATCTGATTTCTAATCCATTTCTTTTCCTCTCACTTATTACAACTCAATTCGCCTTCCCTCGCTTTCATCCTTTCTCACAAGAAGATTAAGAGGCAAGAGGAAGAAAGCAGCTGGACTTTTAAATGATTTAATTGGAACGTCGAAAGGCTTTCTGAGAGAGAAATTTGGTCTAAACTCTTGTTCTGAAAACTGGGCCAGAATGTATGCACTTGAACCTGAAAGCAGAGTTTAGCACAACAGAGATGCCTAAGCTAAGAAACAAATAAAAATCGGATTTAGTAGAGCACCATACACACACACACCCTTGCGCTCATTACCTCATGTGATCCTGCCGCATGCTGATGTGAGGAAGAGAGTGTGAGGAATAAGTGTTCAGGAGATGAATAGTGTGCCAGATACACAGTTGCTTCCTGTGGGATTCTGGGCTTTGACATTTGGAACAACATTTAGATTTGTTTGCTAAACAGATGAATTCATGAACTGCTGCTTTCACACCCAAAAAACACACTGGCCCCTGCCTTTAAATGATTGTAACACATACCTCCTACATCAGATGTTGTTAACTGAAACGATCGTATTCAGAACGTTTCAGGGAATGCATAAACTGTATATCCTCAATGAACTGTCACTTTGGATGAAAGCGTATGCCGAATGCATAAATGAAGCATAAAATGCTTTCCGTGATTTGACAAACAAAACCATATCTCGTGTCTGGTCTATTGCGTTTACCTACTTCAGAAACATTCCCAGTAAACAATGCTAATAGGGATCAGAAGTAAAGACCAGGAGAGAAAATAAAGTTTTAAAGCACCCCATGAAACATAGAGAGAAATGGAAGTGAATTGGTAGAAGAAATGAGAGATTGCATGTGTATTCCAGTGGGAAAATTCATGGGATTTTGTTTAAATTAAACTGGGTGACTAGATCTACACTGTCCGTTTTTTCATTGCAAAAGTGGAACAAAATGAAAGAACCCAAAACACAGCAGAAGCTCCTATGATCTCAATTTCACATTAAAATACTTTCTTTACAATATTTTAAAATAATCCATCTCTCATGCATGCGTATAATGCGGTTGGACTGGCTGAAAACATACAAAATGAATGCAACCATCCATCCACAATCTTGAGGAAACAGAAGACTGTCATGTTTCACATTGATACACAACACCCTTACACCAAATACCTCGAAAAGATTCTGCTGTTATTACCTAAAGAATTCAAAACTATTAATAAAAAAATGCTTTTTTCCATCGCACAATGATGTACATGAATCAGGTTTAATGCACTTGTCAAATAACAAAAGCAGTCAAATATCAAAAGTTTTAATGCAAAAAAGTAGTATTCAAAATGTTTAATTTACAGTAACTTAAATTTTGCAAAGAATTGGAAAAAGTGGAAAGTGTGACAAATAGGCTGAATATTGTAACTTAGCTCATATGAAGACAGGGATCATGTTTTTTGTTTTTTTGCTGATTAAGGTGTAGTACTAGAATTCTTCACCTTGTGAGAAAGTGTGACATGCTCGAGCAAAACAGGCTCTATTTTTGGATTCAGCACCCCCCAAAATTGGTAAGAAACAAGTATTGGATTTCATTCAGCAAGTATGATGCAGGCCAGTGTTATTTTTCTAAAAATCCCTGTTTGTGTTTCACAGAGCCATATACAACAGGGACAGAATAAGGGAAAGCAATCGATGAGACTTTGGGTGGAGTATTCCTTCAACTATTCAAGTCACAGAAACTTTTACAAAGTTTAAAACTCTAAATGTCAAACAGCGAACATGGAAAATGGGTTAAATAATGTACTGTATTCAACTATTTAACATTATAGTTGCATTATATGGTCCAAAAGGTACATTCTAAATGAAAGCACAACTGATACACAAGCCCATTCTTTAACAGGTCGCATAAATGTATAGTATGAAATCTAGAAACCCAGTATTATGGTCTGGCTCACCAATAACCCAAATGTCAAACTACACCAACGGGTCTCATTAATGCTTCAACTGTTTCTACTAGGCACCACTCCTGAGAAAACGACCACCTCATTTCGTTTCAGAAAAGAGCTCAACAATGTCTCAAATTCGCCAAGTAACAGCTAATTTCTTTTCACATCATGCAGGAAATGTTAAGAGGAAGGGGATATTTAAATGAGACACACATGAGAACTCCATTAGGTCTATCGAGCCACCTCTGAGCATTAAAAGTTTCCTGCGGGTGTCTTTCTTATACACATAAGCACACACAAAGGCTTTAATTAAAAACAGCATAACAGAGAATGCTCTCACACACACACACACTCAACCATTAATGACGGCAACGGAGGGTAGTGCTTAGTCAACATGAATGTTAATTAAATCTTTAATGACCCCAAACTAACGAGGACTTCACTAACACAATCACTATTTCATAGGGTAAAAACACACATGAAGGGTTCTACCATGGTAGCATCTCTCTTTTGCCTACCTGGGTGTGTGTGTGTGTGCCTAAGATAAATGAACGTGGGTCTAAAGTGCTTTCCATCGTAGCAGCTCCGCAGGCAATGTCCTCGGGGACTTCGTAATCTCACTTGGCACCAATAACCCTGTATCTGAGGAAATTTTAGTGGGTGTGTGTATAAAGAAGCAGCTTTGTTGGATGATCAAACGGCTTTGTATAAAATGGCCACACACACACACATGCGCGCTCACGTAGAAAATGCTACATTTTTCTTTGTCAGCTACGGATTGCGTTTCACTGCGTGCCGCTGACGCGGCCGGTCTCTGTTGACACTGATGCTGTTTTTGACTGACCTCTGCAGCCTGTGTTCCAGTCCAAACTTTTACACTTCGACCTCTACGTTTTCAGACGCACCAATCACTTTTACAGCTCTTAAACTCTGACCTCTCGCTTTTCCACCGAAATGACAAAGAGCCACCTCTCACTGCCGATTTTACAAGATTGCTAGGTAGTGTGCAAGTGTGCATGGCAAAAAGTGACAAGAGGCTGTGACACGCCAATTCAACTGTCAGCCGGGCCGTCGTCGAGCATCTGTCAGCTCAGTTTTAGGGTGTGTTCTGCGCCGTCGGCACTAGTCGGACCCCGTTGGCAGCGTTTTTGGCTAATTGAGCATGTTGAATTGGCGTCAGGCAGTCGGTGAGACGAATTACTCTGATTGGCTATTCAGCTTAGCGAACCAGTGCATGAGAAGAAAAGAGAAAGTAATGAAAGCGAGCAAATGACAAAGTCAAGAGGACACACAAAAATGTTACATGTGTTTTGATGTTAAATAACTTCATCTGCGCATTCCAATACATGTATATTTTCATAGTGAAACTGGAATAAAGACAGTGATTAACATGACTAATATAAAAAATGGTAAGCTAGTTAGGGTGACCATACGTGCCATTTTCCCAGGCCAGGATTTTGTTTTGCCTGTGCAGACCGATTGCTGTATGACATCGGTTCCTTATGTTATAAAGACACTCCGGATCGAGGTACTTTGAATCAAAGCAATATAGAAATCCTGGCCAAGGATGGTCAACGTACTAGAGTGGCTTTGGTAAAGTCTTGTATATCCACACTTCTAGTTTCAGTTTCACTTTTTGAATGATAAATTTAGACTATTACCACCTTGTGACAGGGATATTTCCTCTCAACCGTATGTGGCAGTTGGCCATTGACTATAGTCTTTTAACACTGTGTTTTAGCCCAGCTGCAACTCCCGGGGGTTTTCCTGCATTGAAAGTACTTTGGCAGCTGCCAGAATACATCTTTGTCCCGCCAAAGCTTTATTTGATCATTTAATGTGATTACTGGGTGATGTAGAAGACTGCTGTACTTGTGATGGCAGGATAGAGTGCATGTTGATGACTGGAGGAGAGAACGCCTTTCTAGGCACACTTTTATTACCTCATTACTTTGATCAAACTTCTCTAACCTTCTTTGCCTTTGTATGAAATGTCCTTCTTAAAAAAAGAAATATTACAATGATCTTACGTGGATTTGCTTTTCAAATGATTCGTAAAACATAAATCACATTCTAGCAACAGGTGAATAAGAGCTAGTTAGCAAACCAACTTTTTGCTTCAAATTGAACTTAACATCAGTCCAGTGTTTAAAATAATGTCCTTCTGTGGTCCAATATGACTAAGTCTCATAGAATGAGACAGAAAATCTATTATTTTATATAATTCTATACTGATACAGGCGATATTGATTAGCACTGCTTTATATATATATATATATATATATATAGCGTATTCCTATGAAAATCTGTGAGATGGCTTAAGCGCAGATGAACCATTGATATTGATGCAATCGTGTTTATTGCCTTTATGTTTCATCATTCAAAACATTTTTATCATTATTTTATTCAGCTTCAGCCCTTGGCTGAACGTCTGATGCATATGGCACTGGAAATACTTCTGGAGTTTCAAAGTTGTCATCTGATTGGTTGAATTCTATACAATTTACCGGAGATGTGTGTGTAGTGTTCTTTTTAAGGTGACATCGAATGGAAAACTGTATTTACCTTGGCATAGTTGAATAATAAAAGTTCTGGAAATAAACATTATATTCCAGGCTGTGCAGGGGATGTGAAGTGCAGGGATGGGTTGATGTCTGTATTCAGAAAGCCACGGAAAGAAAATAATGCATTGTAATAAAATGAACAGAGTTTGTGTTGTTGGTACAGGTACATATTGCAGTGTTTTTATAATGCTGCTCAAGGTACGTTTTGTGGCCGTTCAGAATTCTGAAGAACGCTGAAGATATCATGTTGGACATATATCCCCTACACTAAACCCAAACCTACCCGATAGTGTTAACAACTGCACAAGTAATTTAAAAGCATATTCGCTGATGCAGCCATGCTATTTTAACTTCCTTACACTGATTTGAGCTGTTTTGTTGAACTGTTTTACACGGGATTCGAACCGGTGCTTTTCACCACCTAAGTGCAAGACTATATCACGTGAGCTACAGAGTAAACCTACTAAACCAGAAAACTCATACATATGAAGCTGTATATGTGACAACAATGTACAAAAGTATCACTTTTCAAATTGCACAGCATGTTAAAAATGTTTTGAAGTCGTAACATAACATTCTGCAACTAATTGTGTGAAAATGACCTTTTATTAATCAAAAATGTAGCTGTAAATCATACTTTTGTGTGAAAAGGAATAAAAGTTGTAGGAGTTTTACTGCCTCTAGTGTTCATTTCAACTGGAAACTGCAGCGATTTGTATGTATAGGTAATTTTTTTTTCAGGTTTGTAGAAATGTATGTGGAGGCACGTATTTCCAATGAGCCTAGGTTGCGTGTAAGCTACTGAAATGAGTCACACTGTGAAACAGCCAATCAAAAGATCTCAACATTGAGCCACAATGTAAAAAAGCCAATCAGAGCAGAGCATAACATTATTATTCATGACCCTTCCAAATAAACCAATGACAGACTATTTCATTTTAGGGAGAAATCCTAGGGTTGCAAATGGACATGTAAAACCGTTTCTGGAGAACTTTTGCACTTACCTAAGCCCCACACTTTCTAAGTAGATATCAGAGAACAATTTAAAATATTGTATCAGTGCATTCTATGGCACCTTTAAGCTTTACCATGGAAACCAAAATGCAATGGCGCCAAACCCCCTCAAGGATAAACAAATTTGTGTTTACAGTTGTGATGATGAGTGCTTATACAGATCAACTAAATGCTAGTTTTTCAAATATATGCAAAATATGTAAAGTCTGCTGCATAGACTCTTTAAAATACATCCCAGAGTTTTACAGCAAGTAAAACTCATTTATATAGCTCCTTTCAAGGAGTCACAAGGAAAAGTACAATCAAAACACAAAACATGGTAAAAGTGTTTTTTTGAAGGCGACATATAAAGAAAATCGAAATTTTCCAGTTTTAAGAGCTAAAATCAGGTCCCAAGTGCATCTACCAACTAAGGAAATGTGAAAAAGATGAACCCAGTAACTTTGTTTTAGTAAGACTTTTTCTGAAAGCCTCTGAAAAAATGAGTACTTCTGATCTCGCTCCTCTTGTGACGTTGAAAAGGGATCTCATTATAATATTACTACCCCTTAATCTGTCAGTTTCCACCCAAAGCGCCATCATTTTGATCTTGCAAGTGAAAGCGATGTACCAGTTCAAATGCCATGGAGAAAGTTTGAGCAAAACATGCTGACAGAGCCTCAGAGAAGACAGGAGAGCAGTGGATTTATTGATTTATTTACTGTAACTTATATTGCTGCTGCCACACAGATATAAACGTGCAGTTTATTTCCCAGCTGTTTACCTTCACAGACATAATTAATGACTGTTTTTGTAACTTGTGTGTTTTTAATGTAAACTTGTGTGTGAATGAGAATTTAGTGTAGTACTCACATGCCTTTGACAGCCACTATCTGTCTGTGTCCTTCAGATGTGTGCCCTCAGAAAATCAGAACTTATCTGAGGTTACTAATCTGGTTTAAAATGCATGATTTCAGCGCGATAAACATGATGATCAGAATCAAAACAGATGTTTTTAGCAGGTCCGAGCTGTAATGGCGCAGATCTATTCTGGAAAAGGGGGCAGGGACTTGCAGCTCATTTGGGCATATGTCTCCTTTAAAAGATTCTACAGAACACATAGTTCTCTATGCTAAAGAAAGCGAGTTGCAGAGCCTTTGAGCCAGAACACAAAAAGCAAGGTCACCTCTTGCACACCAGTCTGTTATCGTGGGGACATTTCCATACCCCTAAACATGATGCAGCACAAAATTACACATGATTGGTTGATTTACCTGTCAGTCATATGGCCTTTTGGGTGGTCCATGGCCATTCAAAGTAGCTAAGGTTCCCAGAGATTCTGCTGTCAGTTTGAAGGTCTGGCTATGCGACACTTCGCTACAGATAGCTGGATGTCTTTGTCCATATTAGGGATTTCCTGAAGCAGAGTTTATCACTGCATCCCAAATCACATACTATTCATCCTAAACAGTATTTGAAATTAGAATTATTGTGTCCCAAATCACAGCTTATATTGCCCTCAACACATTGCGTGTTGGATGAGGATTCGATTAGAATTACAAACATGCATAAAAAGTGTACAAACATGGTGGATATTTGAGACTGATGGACAAGTAGAGAAAGTGTTTTTAGTGATCAATAACCAATATCTAACCTGATGAATATATATATGTATATATATATATATATATATATATATATATATATATATACAGTATATACCTTTAGTGTCACATGATTCTTCAGAAATCATTATAAAATGCTTGTTTGATGCTTAAGAACGCACTTAAAAATGTACTGGCTGTGAACTATGATGGATTTATTGTCTTGCTGAGCAAGATTATTAATATATTGTTGATGTTTTAACTATATATAACTTATATAAATTACCTCAGGCATCTGGACAGTTCTGTATATTTTCTATTAATAATAATGAATAATAAAATGTATTCAGTTACCTGTTAAACAAATAGTTTGAATTTCACAGTAAAAAGTTCCATTTTACAGGCAGTTATTGTGAAGAAATTAATTCTTAAAGCAGTAGCTGAATACTGGTAACATTCTATTTCTAAACAAGACTACATTTCTCTGCAGATGACGTTGATTTGTCGTGTCACTTCAGGTCACCAGAGGCATTAACTTTTAATAAAATGAGCCGGTGTGTGGAGCTCAGGGTTTCTCTGCTGAGCACCTGATGGTGTCTATTCATGCCAGTTCATCTCATCGCCAGAATTAATTAGTGACAAGAGCCATGCAGAAGTCACTGTATTCATCTCTAGCCCTTCGTCAGTCCCTGTTTGTCAGGACTTATCAAGGCTGGTTAATAAAAGTAGCACTGGTTTCATTTACTATATATGCCCATCATTAACATGTCATTATGTAGGACAAAATTTAAGTATTATAACGTTAAATTAGCAAAAAAAAATTATAATAATAAAAAATGTTTATAGGTTAGCTAGCAATTCATTCTTAAATTACAGACTATTCATCTATCAGCAGCATAGTGTTGACGTGGAAGCCACATGCCTTTCATTTTCCATCTTCAGATCAGTTTCTACACCTGTAGATATTGATCTGTACATTTGTCAGAAGACACATTTTATAGGACAAGATGAAATGAGAAGTACATTAAAACACAATTAGAACCATGAAAAAAGCCTATATTGAAATATTCAATATTATTAATGTTTAAATATATTAATATTATTATTACTATTATGTATTATTTTAAAGTCCATTAAAACAATATACTGTATATCAAATAGGAATTCTTACCACAGACACACACACGCACACACACACACATATATATAAATATATATATATATATATATATATATATATATACAGTATATATGATGGTATGTTTCATCATTGTATTCATTGACTTTAAATCTGTTTTTGACTGTGTCCACTGGCCTGCTCTGTGGAAGACTCCGGAGACCAAGCACGTGCTACTGAAGATCATCCGACTTCTTCAAGCCTCGTACAGTGGCTCAACTAGCAGCGTGCAGATCCAAACTGTGCTGTCCGAGGAATTTACCATCCATGCAACCGAAGTGCGCCAGGGAGATGTGGCCTCCCCGCTGCTTTTCAATATTGTTATCGATGCTATTGTGCAATAAGCATTTGAGTGCAGATGTGGAGTCCAGTAGTAGTTTCCTTACAGACTTTATCGCAGAAGACAGTGCCATCTTCGCCAATATGGATGTAGAAGCCACCGACATCATCTGTGATATTGCCCACATCTCCCATGCGTATGGCCTAAGAATCAATGCGGACTAAATAAGACCAACCACTTCAGATGGATTACCAGCCAACGTCCACCTCAATGGAACGCAGATTGAGCAGGTCCAGGATTTTAAATACCTTGGATCTCTCATGCAGGCGAAGAAGATTGGATCCACCATCAAGGTCCGCAGTAGAATCAGCCAAGCTGCAACAGCATTTGCCTCATTGAAATGGTGTCTTTGGAAGAGGACCAACATTAACATCAAGACCAACGTCCGTCTCTTCCGAGCACTGATCCTCCAGAAACGCAAACTCTGATGGTTTGGCTACGTTTGCTTAATGGGCCCTAACCAACTACCAAACATGCTTCTCTGGCAGAAGAGACCTACACATTGGAGGATCCAGCGAACAGCTCAGAAGAAAACGTGGCTCAAGCATGTTTGAAGACGACCTGAAAGACCAACGCTTGACCATCAATGAAGCTAGAATGACTGCTATTAATCGACAAGCATGGAAGCAGATCATAAAGGAAGCGTGAAGTCCTGCAGCACCTACAGCAGCGTATTGGTTGAGAGGCAGTCCAGCCTCACAATTCCCAGTTAAGGACCAAAATAATAACTAAAAATAATATATATATACACACAAAAATAAAATGATAAAAAATATAAAAACATATATAATTGAAAACAAGTAGTTAACAATTGCATTATTTATGATTATTCTTATTATTTATATGAGTTTACTTTTTGGACCTGAATTTGATTGTTTAAACAGATTTTTAGTGAGTGGTTCTTTTAGTGAGTGTTTTCATGCACAAGACCTTGAATGTGTCTTTATATTTGCTGGTAAGAGTCTCAGAGGAAGAGCATGTGGTAGTATCTTGTTCTTTCCACACACACACGCACACAAACATCCACAGAGAGTGAATCTGATTAATTGGTCTGACTGGGTTTGGAAATGTTGTTGTGGCCGTGGTACACCAGGGAGAAGCAGCACTGACCGCACAACTGACTCACACACACACATCCACACAAGAAAACAGCTCGCTTCAAACACTTCCTGGACTCCACTGTGAGAGTCTCTCACTGTCTCTCATTAATAATACAGCTTCAGCACAGTTTCACCTTGCCAGGAGGAAAGTGTTTCATCACGGTGGGTGGTGCTAAAGGAAGACACGGGGGAGCAGATCTGTGTTTGCATTTGAGTGTGAGGACACAGACTAGTTCTCCAAAGCACCGGCCGATAGCTTGAATGTCACTTCACTAGATCAGGTTTAGTTCTCTTATAATATTTAAGTGTAATTTCATATGGCACTGTCATATATTTTACATGGACCTTTCAGTCAGCATTCTATCATTAGCAATCAGTAATAATGGACCACAGTTTACCAAAAACAAATATCCTGTCAACATTTGCTCATGCCTTCTTACAAACTTTCCTTTTTTCTTCTTCTTCCTCTTTTCTTTCTTTTTTTTTTTCTCTGTGTCCCACAAAACAAGCTATTTTGAAAAAAAAAGTTAAATTGGTATTAATTTGATTTTTCATACATTTTGTTTATTACAATAATTTTCATTTGAAATATAAATAATTAAATAATAATAAGTTCTATAAATAAATAAATAAATCTTTGTGTTGTTGCCATTGACAATAAATAAATAAATGTGTCCACTACAATAATTTTAATTTTAAATATAATAAATAAACTATAAATACTTTCCATTTTTATAATAATAATAATATAATAATAACCTGTATCACCTGTGTCTATATGTACACTGATAAAAAGAGATACTTTTTTAGGTATGTGGTTGCAAACTATTTATTTTTTGATACAATAAATACATTTATAAATACATTTGTTTTGCTTGCAGCTACTTAATTTAAAAAAATGATTGCAACTAAGCTCAAATTCAGTGTTTTTTTATTTATTTATTTATTTATGTATCTTTCTCGATGTATGGGTTTCTCTAATTATTTAAACATAATGACATTTGCAGAATGCATGCAATGTAGTCACATGCATTTCCAATCACCTTTGGATGTGCATAAAGAAAGACAAATGTTTTGGTCCCTTTTACACTTGTATTTTGCATGTGTGTCTATATATATATATATATACATATATATAGACACACATGCAAAATACAAGTGTAAAAGGGACCAAAAGAAAAAAGGGACAAAAACAGATCCAGCTCAGTATTGTTCACATTGGTGCTCTGAATTGTATTTGCACTGAAACCTCACTTTTGGTGTGAGTGGATTTTTTTAATATAAATAAAGTTGACACAAAACTTAACCAAACATATCTATTTTAGGGATTGCGCAGAGCTTTTATTCTGAACTGTACGCTTGTCTAATTCTTTACAATGTCTCAGTTTCTTAAACTCCTCCTTTACTAAAAAACATTCCCGTCTGCTCTCCCCTCTAATCCAATTTCTTACTATTGTGAGCGAAAAGCACATCAAACTCCCTACTGAGGGCATAAAGCACAGTCATGATGGTTTCTCAGAACCTCCTTTTGAAGAGCCAGTAATCCAAGGTCACACATCATCACCCCCACCTCCTCACACAGAGCTTTATGTGCCTTTAAACTCAGGGAAACAGCAGCGATATTTCTACTGCAAAGTGACTGCTGTGCTCTTACTGTCACATACATGGAGTGCACGTTTTTACAGACAAAAACACACAAGATCTGCTCCAAGGCCTAGTAAGAGGGTGGGGATTCAACACATCTACCATTTCAAATACTCAAATAAGAAAACCACATAACAACTCTTTCCACATATGGTGGCCAAAACTATTGGAACACTAGTATTTTCACCAGCTAAAACAGGGTTTTAAGTCAGTTGTTTCTATCCTTTGCTGTAGTGTGTCAATAGGAAATATCAGTTTACATTTACAAACATTAACTTTGCCGTTAACTGCAATAATCCAGGGAAATTTTTATTTGCACAGGAGTCTGACAACATCTCATCTGATCTGATCTGATCATCATCCAGTCTGTCTGGAATGACTTGAAGTGACAGAACAAACTGAGACAGACTAAATCCAGAAGAACTGTGGCAATGTCTCAAAGATGCTTTGCAGGTAGGTTTCTTTAATAAAGTTAAACAATAATATATATGACGAAATTTGACAAATTTATTAAAACAGAAATAAAAGTGAAAACTAAAATACTAAAATCTACTTGTGTTGTGGGATTCCCTTTTTTGTCGCCGTGGCAGAAAAAAAGCTAAAAGGCATGACTAAGAGCCAGACTAAAGCATACTAAGAGCATTGTGTTATTGTTGTAGCTCAGGGTGTTGCGATGTTTCTCCTCCCAAATCAACTTGTTATCTCATCAGTCACATGGTCAGAATTTTTTTTCCACTTTTGCAGTACAGTTTTAGACATGATTTCTATAACAGGAATGTGATACATTTAACTAAAAATTGATTGAAAGAAACGTTTCAAGCAAGGAGGTTCAAACACATACTAATAATGAATATGAACCTATAAACCATTCAGTAGTTATTCAAAATACATTAAAAATTAGTGATTAGCACATAGTAGTTAAATGTGTGGGTTACATATATATATAATATGCAATTATGCATAAAAGTGATTAGTTGCTCATAAGTCCTTTTAAGATGATTCTGAGCATGTATATGCATGGAAATGCAGTCTCTGTGACATTCTGTGAATGTAAGGACACGTTCTGTGAAGGTCTCAAAAGGAATTTCAGTGTTCTTCTTTTCTTCTAAAGGGGGGAAGGTCCATCACAAGAGTTTGCGATCATGATTACTATCATGGGTTTACATGTGATGATCTTGCTGTCCTGTGTCTTTGACCATTTATCTTGGTTACTTGCCCCAAATTTGGGCAATCTCCTTCCAGAGTTGGGATTATAAGTGTTATTTTGTGTTAGTGTTGCAAGCTGGTCTGTGAAAGAGTCTGGATCTGATTGCTTCAGGCTGGCTGGTGCTAGGGTCTAATTTTACAACATCCTGTTGTCTTTTCCTGAGCCTCTTTATGGAACTTTGGCTCCTAGTTGTAACATATTAGGTCATTGAGGGAAATGCATATAAATAATTACTATAATTATGATTAATTGCAATTATTTATATTAGCTGCCAGTAGTAACTGTAGCAGAATTACCATCAACTAATCTGTTAATTCAGCGAACA
>JAUMHE010000067.1:19097558-19124717 GCA_032359235.1 Enteromius mattozi
TCAGCTTCAGGAATCAGTCCTCCGTAAATGTGCTGAACACACTCTAATATTTGTGTTCAACTGTTCTGGAACAGTGTATTAAACACAACTTAAACACTAATTTCTAGTTATGTCCTCTTTTGAAAGCACAAACAAAGTAGTTTCACACAGCGTCTCCAGAACATGGCGCCCGCAGCAACACTACAGCCAGAATAATAGCTCCGCCTTCTTTTTTGTGTAAACATTTGGGCGGTGTTATGAAAACACGCCCTCCACTCTGTGATGTAGAAAAGTGGGGGCGTGTTTAATCGAGTCATTTTTAGGGAGGTGTGGACAAGTCAAAACTTTTATAGAGAATATGTCTTTAGTTTTGAAACTTTAATCTTTGCAACTTCTGGGATCTTATCAATACACTAACAGCTTGTTACACTCCAAAGAGAAAGGAAAATCTGAAATCGCATCATATGACCACCAAATTTTTGTTCCTGTAAACCACAAAAACCAACACACATATGCTCTCTCACCTCCAGACGGCAGGCTGACACAGGTGGCGCCGTTGAGGCAGGGTTGAGCGGCACATGCATCTGGATAGAGAACACATCCCAGCTTGAGATCGGTCAGTCCCACCACCTCTGCGTACGGGCTGCGTTTGTTTTGCAGCGGGAGCTCGTTGTCGTTCAGAACCACTGAGTCTAGACAGCCCTGAAAGCCGTTGGTGACCCGCGGACCCTTTCTTTCCGTCAAGCTACGGGCGTCCGGTGGCGACACCTGGGCTCCAAAATAAATGGACAAATCTGCTCCCAGAGGACGGTATTTGGTTGTGGCCAGGCGCCGCTCCACATACATGTCGTCTAGCGAGAGGCTGCTGTAGTTTCCTCGCAGCTCCAGGACCACGTGATGCCAGTTCCCATCATTGACCAGACGGCCAGAGATCCCGATGCTCCTGGGACTGTTGCCACAATCCAGCTGAAACCACAGCTTTCCCTCTTCAATCTGTCAGTCAAGCATAGATATAGCCTGTATTGAATGTGATGGACTAAAAAGATCACATTGTGAAATAATGGAATGCAAAACAAACAAACAAACAATTCCCTGAAAACAGAGATATATATATATATATATATATATATATATTATTTTGGCGTCATTCAAACTCTTATTTTAAATTAATTACAATTTTATGATATAAGTAAGTATTACATTACTATATTTTTTATCACCACTGCATTTACTTCACATACCCCAGTTTGGAAACTCTAAATGAATTGCTCTTCAGTTCTTTTAATGAATAGTTCAAAGACTTTTGTAAAAAAAAAGTAAAAGTAAAAGTAAAAGTAAAAGTAAAAAAAACAACAACACTATTCTGTATAATTTAAAGCATTAGCAAAGAGTTTAAATGTAATAATATGTAAGCACATGTAAATGTAAGACTTTGTAAGCAAAACTGAGAATGAAATATACCAAAATTAATCAGAATCAGAATAGAATCAAATCAGGAAAATTGTACCAATAACTTAGCTTCAACATTGTTTTTTTTTTTTTTTAAATAAAAAAGTGTGTGTGTGTGTGTGTGTATATATATATATTTTTTTTATAAATTATTACTATTATTCAGTAAGGATGCATTAAATTGATCAAGAAGTAAAACTTTTTATTTCAAATAAATGTTGTTCTCTTGAACTTTCTATCCAAAGAATCCTGAAAAAGAAATATTATGGTTTCCACAAAAATCAACACAACATTTCAACATTAATAATAGTAATAATAATAATAATAAATGTTTCTTGAGCATCAAATCAGCATCACGTGATTTAGAAGACTGGAGTAACAATACTGAAAATCCAGCTTTGATCACAGGAAGAAATTACATTTTAAAATATATTAAAATAAGAAAACATTTATTATAAATTATATTAATGTTTCATATTATTGCTGTTTTACTCCATTTTAGATCAAGTAAATACATCCTTGGTGAGCAGAAAAGACTTCTTTTAAAAACATTTGAAAGAATCTTAAAATGTGTTTATGCCTAACCACCCGAAAAGTTGTTTTTTTTAAGATTTCATAATGTCTTTTCACTTCCTTTCCATGTTAAGTCATCATCAGAACAAAGTATCTGAATGCTGTAAGTGTGTGTACCTTCAGCACGCTGCATGGATCTGTACGTGTGTACATAATGATTCCCTTGCTCTGCAGCGTTCTGATGCGGAGCGCTAACTTCATCTCTCCGCTCCTCTCTCCATCCGTCACTCTGTACTTGATATAACTGTTACCAGAGAAGCTCAGAGAGGTGTGTCCTGTACAACATACACACACACAAACCATCAGTCGCTCATATTTTAAGAAGGTGCCCCGTTATACATCACACATAAAGAGCTTTCACACGGGGTTATATGTTACCTGCACACTCTCCCAGTTTGCCCTGCGGACACTGGCACGCGTACGGCCCCCTGCTGCTGTCCGTTCCTACACACTGCATGTCCCCGGGACATCTCATATCCACACACACCTCCGACGCAGCAGAACAACTCCCATCTGACAGAAAGAGAGGGAGAAATTACTACAGGCTCCGGTTCTAGTGGTGTTCGGTTACATTGAATTATATGTGATAATACTGACCACTTTTTATTTATTTTTTTAGATTATGTGTTCCTGCTGTTTTTGAGTGCAAGGACATGGTTCAAGAGTGTCATTTCGTAAGAGTGTGTTTAATAGGCGGCTTATGTAAGGGCTTTTCACTCTGCGCTTAACCCTGGGTTAACGTCTTTTAAAGATGGGATTAATCTTGTGTTCAGGAAAGTTTTACATGTGCCTTCTTTGATTCACTATATAACTATAATATTCCAAAAAACTGTTTAGACATTTATATAAAGAAATCATGATTAATTAAATTTTTAATAAAAAAATTATACTACACAAATCTTGGAACTAAAATTGCACATTTAAAATAAATACATAATTTATAAATAAATAAATATTTATGTAAATATAAATTTATGTTTATTTTATTTGTGTATTAATTCACAATGAAATCCAAGAATGCCACAGGATAACTTAAAAGTATTTAAATAAATAAATAATCATTAATATTTAAAAAACTTTTATTTTATTAAATCAAGATGTTTTGCACCTCGATAACATATTCATAAATTGAATTGTGGTTAATTAAATATTAATAGTTTCCATTAAAAACATTCAATTAAAGTAAGTATATTCTTTAAAATAAATGCCTATTAATAAAATCTATAAATAAATTATATTCTTTAATGGTTCATATAATCTAACAGCACCAAGTAATTGATAAAGACACAAACAATTCTATTAGTTAAATATGTAAATATATTAATTTTTTTAATTTTTGGTCATACAGCAGAAATAGCATGTATAGTTTATATGCATGTATATTGTGATCCTCTTTTCTAAGTCATTTTGGCTGTTGAATTAAAAATGTTGAGAACGCCTGGTTTAAAATGATAATGGGTCAAGAAACAGACACACTCACCGCTGCAAACGCATCGCGTGTTTCTGTGGAACTTGGGCGACACGAAGCTGGTTTTGGTGGAGCTGTATGTGAGCAGACTGTGTGAGTCCAGTGTGATGGTTTGTTCACACTGAGCCTCCCTGCAGTCCAGACCCGAGCAGTTCTTATCCAGCACCGCCGAGACCCTCAGAACCTGGTCCAGCTGGCGGCGCGCCGAGCTCAGCTTCTGTGTGACCAGCGCAGCCTTGTAGAACCCGCCGCCTTCCGCCGTCTCCACCGAAACCAGCAGGTCCAGCTGCCCCGTGGACTCCACCGGCTGCACACTGAGCACGTGCAGAGCGTCAGCCCGCGCCGTCGCCATCACGCTGGACAGGACGCGTCTGATCGAGGGGAGGTGCCGGGACACGAAGTCGTGAGGAGACACGCGGTCGAAGCGGATGGTCACGGCGTCGTGGAGCATCTCGGCCGAGGCCTGCTCTACATGAACGCTCACGGGCACGTTCACAGTGAAGCGGCCGTCTGTTACTGTAGCGTTGAGACTGTAGCGGCCCGCGTCCAACCCGCTCAGAGCGATGATGCGGCCGTCTCGAGGACTCACCTGACACAGAAAAAAATGGACTCGTCAAATACACACAATGAGACATTTAATAAGATTCACAACAGTTACATTCACATTATGAACTCAATTATGAGTTTTGTGTTTATATATATATATATATAAAATTATATAATAATAATTAATACTTTTCGTAAAAACATCATCAACAACAAAAACATCTTAAAGTATGCTAAAGTTTGAAATTGGAGAAAATTGTGCATATGCGTGAATTACTATTAAAACTGTGAAAAATGCATGAAACTAAGGTTAATGGTAGTTTTGATTCTGAAGTATTTTTGTGGTCCCAACGCTTCATTTTTATAGTTTTAATGACTTCTCTATCATTCAAAAATGTTAAATAAATGTAATAAATAAATAAGAATGAGAAGCCATTAATAATACAATTTAAAATATAATTCTATTTTAGACAAAAACTAGTTTTAGTCTTTAAATCTCAAGCTGCCTCAAAGTGAATAATTGCATTATTATTTGCATAATAAACATGAACTAATTCAAAATAGTAACTCAGTGATAACTGAATGGTAATTGTTGAAGGGGTTTGGCAGACTTCAATTTGGACTCCATCTAAAACACGAGAACTGTGAAAATATTAATGTGATGTATACCTTGAACAGGCTGCTCTGCTGGTGTGTGTGTCCGTAGGTGAGTATATCAAAGACATCCTGGTCCGTGGCATGGATCTGACCGATTACACCTCCTGGAAACTCGTCCTCCATGGTCACGATGTGCACGTGTAGAGGTGATGCCACTGGCTTGTGAACGCTCTCCTCTATCACACGAACCAACACGGTCGCCATCGACGACAGCGGCGGCCTGCCCGAATCACTGGCCTGTGAGGTGAAACAACGGACAGCGATTGGCTGAATCAAGTGTCAATCAAACCATAGAATAATCAGGACACAGAAATATTATTTGTATTAAATCTAAATTCTTGTGTGATTTGAATAAAATGTACCAGTTTCTCCAAAATCTCAACTAATCACATCCAAAATAAACGTTTTTGTTTGCATAATATATGTGTGTGTTCTGTGTATATTTATTATGCATATATAAATACACACACATGCAAATATTATGAAAATACTGGCATGTATTTGCATGTCTATATTCATATTAATATAATATAAATTATAAATAAATATATTTAATAAATAAGCATAAAATATTTTTTCTGAAATATATACATGCATGTGTGTGTATTTATATATACATAATAAATATACACAGCACACATACATTATGTACATTTTTATTTTGGATGCAATTAATTGCAATTAATCATTTGACAGCAGAATTTAAAACACTTTTTTTTACATTTTGGTCCAGTATTCCTCTTTACCTGTACGTGAATGACATACTCTGTGCCCTCCGACCTACGAAACACCTTATTGGAAGTCAGCAGCCCCTCTCTATCCAGTTTAAACCACGCCCCCTCATTTCCTGATATAATGTGGAAATGAAAAGGCGGGCCGTTGTGGCTGGCGTCCTTATCGATGACGGACAGTTGTAGGACACTCGTTCCCAAAGGCTTGTTCTCCTGTTGATGAGTAAAGCTCACATTAAACTGCTGAAGTGACTTGAACGTGATTGGCTGATTTAGCACACCTGCCACTCATTAGCGCACCTGTATTACTGCAGTGTGATTGGCTGGGGTGAAGGTGGGTGGGTTGTCGTTGACGTCGAAGATATCGATGTTGACCTGAACGGTTGAGGACATCGGAGGCGTTCCGCTGTCTAGAGCTCTGACGGACAACGAGTAACCAGCCATCTACAGATACAGAGAGAGAGAGGTTTAAAACGTACAGAATAAGAGATGAAAAGAAAGTACAAAGTGAAGAGATGAACACACATCTCTATATTCTCTTTCACCCTGACTGTGTCATAAATAGTTCATGACAGGCTGAAGGATGATCTGAAGCTCCATACATACAGACACACAATCTAGGTTCGTATCTCTTTGCTGTCAGTTTCTCTTCTTTTTGCTATTTTTCATCGAATTTTCTCATCTTCTTTTTTTGGACATTTGTGGCGTTTTATTCAAAATTTAAACTCAACTTATAATGTTAAGCACTATTCAGAAGGGATTGGTTTTCTAAATGAGTCATTATTTTCTCTTTTGTTGAAGCTTAGTTACAATTAATGGACTTTATAGAGGATTTACACTGAAAGTTTAAAGAGCATGTCTACATCATTCATCAAAGTCTTATTTCAAAAGAGCCTGGAAATGATCTGACCCCTTTTAACCATCTATAACTGAACAGGCTCTGTAAGCTGAAGACAATAGTGACTTCATTAAGCTAATTGACTTGGGAGTGAAAAGAGAGCCTGCATGTACTCTAAAGAAACTTTAACACCATCTAGTGGTTGCAGTTATATAACATCATGTACCACTAGCCCAGCTAGTGAAAATCTTTTTAATAATTAAAATAAATGAAAAATTTTGGTTTGAGTAATTTTGTTTTTATAAGATAAGATATTACTACTTTTATTAGGCAAGGACACATTAAATCTATCAAAAGTCACAGTAAAGACATTCGTAATATTACAAAAAAAGTAAAATAAATGTTTTTTTTTTTTTTCTTTTTTAAATCTTTGTAGTGATTGAAAAAAACAACATGAAACACCCCCCCAAATTTTTTTTATGTAATGGTTTCATAGGTGTAATGCTATTATTTTAATCTCATACACCTGGTGAATCTTTCATATTATATGAAACACTATGACACTGTGTCAGTTAATAAAGGCTGTCTGCCGTGAGGGATTTGATTTCTTCTCCTCTTCATCTGGTCCCTGATCAGTGTCATTTAAAATAAAGTCTTTGTACGGATTTTGTCCTATTTAATGCCTTTATGTCTCTGTCACTCAGTTGTCATGGTAACGGTCACCGTGGCGACGTCCCACGTCCCTCACCGTTTCTCGATCCAGCTGCTTGTTGACTTTGATCTGGCCCGTGATTGGCTCGATAAAGAACTGGTTCTCTCGGTCGCCGCTGACGATGGAATACAGGATGTCGCCATTTGCTTGGCTGTCAACGTCTTCCGCGGTCACCTAGGCAACCACGACAAATTACCAAATCATAACGCGGTTCACAAAGACACGAAAATAAGACGTATGTGAATTTCATGACCGGTTACCTTGACCACGGTGTCTCCGATGTTAGCGTCCTCGCTGATGGATACGCTGTAGGCGTCACGGCTGAACATGGGGGCGTTGTCATTGACATCTGTCAGGTTGATGTTCACCATGGTAACAGCACTAAGGGGCGGAGTCCCACCATCAGTTGCTTCCACTGTAAGGAAATAATCCTTGCAGGACTCGAAGTCCAGCGCTCGAGACACAGAGATAGCACCTGTACGTGGTATAAGTTTTATACTTTAATATAAACATAACAATAACTATATTTATAAAATAACAATACTTTTTATACTTATGTCCGGTGTATCATAGGCATCTTCAACATTTAACTTGATAATATTTGGTCATCATATTTTTTACATTACAGTCATAGATGCATTCATACATATGTGGCCATTACAGTCACCAGTGTTTTGGGGTAATGCAATACAAGTTACGTAATCACGTTACTTTTTTAAAGGGTAACAATTTATTTCGATAGTCCACTTTAGACATTCTACTAACATTAAGTAACTTTATAACTACAAGTCAACTAGCAGTCATTAGAGCATTAGTAAACTGTCTGTTTAATAACTTCTAACACTTTATTTTGATGGGTCCACAACATACAGACTATGAGAAACTTTGCAAGTATATGTCAACTTATTCTACTAATCCTAAACCTACCCTAACAGTCTACTCTGAGAGTTAGTCGTCATGTACTTGAGAATTAATGAGAATTAGTTTATATGTAGTTTAGTTTATATATATATATATATATTAATTATACCAAGTTGTGTCTTATGTGTTTATTATGTTTTATATTTAACATCTCATATTTTTTGTATAGCATAAATAATAATCTCATGTGATGTATCTCACCTGTGTTGATGTTAATGGTGAAATGGCCCTGTTGGTTTCCAGATCGGATGTTGTAATAAATATCAGCGTTGGTGCCAATATCTTTACTCGCAGCGTAAACCTGTACCACTTCCGTACCCACTGCCACATCTTCAGGAAGCGTGGCCAGATAGTCCCTCCTCTCAAACACGGGTGGATTGTCATTAATGTCCAGAACCGTGATAGTTATGTTCGCCAGAGAAGAGAGGCGAACGGGAACGCCTTGATCTGAAGCACGGACCGATATATGGTATGAAGACTGAACCTCGCGGTCCAGCAAACGCTCCAAAACAACAATCCCAGATGACTTATCAATGGAGAAGAACCCATCAGCTGAATCAACAAGAGAATACACCACTTTGCGATTAACACCTGTAAAATAAAACACATGCAAAATCCATTCGGTTTTTATGGATAGTTGACGTATCAATGTGTTATATGGCGTAACAGCAAAAATGTAACAAAAATAACCTCTAACATTGAAGATAAACCTCTCATATGCTATTTGTAACTCTAAGAATGAAGATACGGTAACACTTAAGGTAACCTTACAGTAACCTATTCTAGGTGTAACCTTTTCTATATCTTCAAAGATATACTTTTATCATGTTATATGTTAAGGTTGTTAATATCACACCATAGAACACGATCCGATTATTATTTGTCAACTACCGATACGAGTAGTTAATATACAGTAAGCTAGTTAACTTTCTTTTATCATCTGCTATTAACTAAAATTGTACATTTTTCAAGCTGCCTCAGCTCAAACACATCAAAATGACATGCTCATACCCAGATCAGGGTCTATGGCTTGTATTCGGGTCAGCAGAGCTTTAGTGGCGGTGTTCTCGTAGACGCTAGCAGTGTAATGGGGCATGCTAAACATCGGCGGACTGTCATTCACGTCCAAAAGAAGCACCACAACCTCAGCCTCACACCACAAACCGCCGCCGTCCGTCGCACGGGCAACCAGAGAGTACTGAGCGACCTTTTCACGGTCCAGCGCCGCGGCTGTCTTCAGCTCGCCTACACAACAAGAACAGAAAAAGAGACTTATGAGCAAACAGCAGCATTATAGAGAGGACGTTTCTTCAAGCCGGACTCACAAACCTGTGTGTGGGTGTATGATGAAGTCTTCTGCTCCAGAACCGAACAAGGAGAACTGGATCTGTGCATTTGCACCCACGTCAGCATCCGTGGCTTTGACCCGGAGGATTTGCTTGTTTATGGCGACGTCTTCAGACACGGACACAGAGTACACGGCCTGCAGGCACAAACACACTCATTATAGAGCTCAGATCAGTGCTTCAAAAAATATGGAGAGCGAAATGAAAATGTTTTTTAAACACTGAGGTCTGCAGGACTAATTATTAATTAACAAACTGTTTTTGAACTTTGAAGGTGCATTTGAATAATTGATTTGAACATTTCTGACCATCCTTGATTAAATTTTTTTTAATGGTTTTACTGGTTTATAAAGGAAATTGTATTGGTTTTAATGAAACTGTAAAGGACCCTGTGGGTCTTTATTAAAGAGTAGGTCATGTGGTATTTTAAAGTGTCCTAATATTGTGCTGGAGTCCCTTACAACAGGTTTAAATGCATCTATAAGGTCAGGAAACATTGTAATTTTCTCAGAATATGCATTTAATATTAGACTAATTTTGCAATGATTTCGAAACGGTTGGTTTGAATAAATCTGAATCTTAAGGTCTGTAAACCCCTCCCATAATTCAGTCATTTTTTACCATTATTGGCAAATATGAATGATCTGAATTGATCAACTTGGGCAAAACGAGTGCATGCTAATTTTTTTCCCCCTTCGAAGGCATATTAAAATATTCAATCATATCTGGAGATCATACATACATTTGAAAATCTGATTTCAGAATCAGAATCATATTTTGAAAATGTTCCAGCATCGTACAGTGTATGCATATTAAATATTTATTTTTTATTTATTTTTTAATTTTTTTGGTCAATTAAACATTAAATTAGATCATTTTAGCTTTCATGTGCACATCTGAACATTTGATTTTTTTGGCCATTGCAGGTACCTTAAAAATAATCAAATCAATCACTTTGGCAATAATGGGTATGTATGAAAATCCTTATTTGTTCATTTCTGGCCATCAAAGGTACATATGGCCATTGTAACCATATTCATCGTCAATCATTTTAAACTCATAAACTCTAAAATCATATTCATATAATCTGAAATTTTTTGCCATTGGAGGAACATTTTAAACAGTAAATGTTTTGGGCCTTTATAGACATGGAAGAACATCTAATTTGAAAATATTTGGCCATTGCAGGTTCTGGTCATTGTACGCACATTCAAACGCAATCATTTATGTCCATCATAGACTTCAAACTTCTGATTCAAATTTTTCTGCCTATTAAAGGTACATTCAAGCATTTCTGGCAATTCCCGCAACATTCAAATGTTCATATTGAACACCTGGTTTGAACATTTCTGACAATCACAGGTGCATCAACACTCCAACATTCAATTCACTCTTTTTTTTATCCATTACAGGCATGTACGACCATCTGATTTAATCATTTTGGGCCAGCATGGGTGCATTCCAGGGCCGGCCCTAACCAATTTGGCGCCCTAGGCAAGATTTCAGGTGGCGCCCCATTGCATCGCAGTAAATTCCACTGCTAGTGTACATACACTCACAAGAAACTTAATAGCTTTGTCTTGGACATTATTTTATTTAACTAAAGTAATTGCGCATTCAAAATATATTTAGAAAGAATTAAAGAAACAAACACAAAAATATTAACTGAACATATTGTGACTACTGGCTGTTGCTCTTTCGGACGTGGGCGAACTAGAGCTAAACTGTTCTATAACACTTTTCCCTTGCCAGTAGGGCACTAGCACCTGCATGAGCCTTAACTTGAGTATAAAACACGCAAAGCACTCATGTCCCTGTCGCCGCACAGCCCTGAGTGGCTGTATATGCAGATGCACAGCCAGACACGCCCAACAAGAGGCTGCACTGTTTTCTCTCACCTTTTATTTGAACCCAATGAAGAACTCCTTAATATACACATGGCAATATCAACAAGTCACTCCCCTACACATCTCTCTCCATGACGGTAACAGTTATACTTTTTGTAACAGGGCGAGAAGGACCTGTCTGCAGCCTGCAGATCGGGGCGGGACTGAACCCGTTCCTACTCTGATTGGTTCGATCGTCTATTATAGGCATACATACGGACGGATTATGTTGTTTAAAATGCTAAAAATGCTGTGCAGTTTCACAAAGCTTTCATTATAATGCACAGAAGAAGACAAAAAACAATAGCCTGTAACTCACCATGTCCCTGAAATGATTGTTTTGCTAAATTAAGCTGGTATTTAGTCTAACACACACACTACATTTAAAAAAACGAATTGGGTTGATTATTCTCAGCTTTTTCAGAAAGAGGATTAGAGAATTAAATATTTTTTTGAAGATTTGATCATTTCATATCATCAGAGACAAGAAATGAAAAGGATGCATAAGTATTGTTTTTACTGACACCGCAGTAGATTACTGTGTCTGCTGGGCGCCATTTACGTTTTATGAAACTTTTTATTCACTACATTGCAAAGCATAGATTTTCCCTCACCTTTGTTTTAAGAAAACATGATGCTCCTCTTAATTTTAAAGTAAAAAATCGAGAACATTTTATTTATACCGGATAATTCTGTAATAATTTTGGAAGAACTTACTCTGAATCTGTTGCTGTAGTAGTGAACGAACCTTTCGCATCATGCACTTATTTCTGTGCAGTTGTTAATACTGTATTTATTTCATCAAGTTTTCAAACATATACATTTATATACCTTACACCTTAAATTTTATGCATCATTTACTGGTTAGAGATCATTACGCACAGATTGCGCACACATTTTAGACATTTTAATTTAATTTTTAAAATTTTTTGTGGCTCTGTCCAAAAATGCTAAATGCTTATCCTTAAACAAGCCATTTTTAAATTCTGATGTGACCGGTTTCAGGGACGACCCAAACTGCAGTCGACTGGAAACCATCATATTTAACTCATTCAAGCGGTCAAATAAACTAATTTAATTAGAGTGATATAAATGTATTAAATTGATATCTTCTCCAAGACCCGTTTTGGGACCGAATCTATTGAGCCGATTCTTTTCAGTCAGCTGGTTCACAAATAGGCTACCACTGAATAATTCATTTGGGAATTCGACTGATCCAGAAGATTAAGCTTGCAGCAGCAAGAATCTCATATCATGATTCAATAGAACAGACATGGAGTCAAGTTAACCATAAACAACTGAATTTGTCTGGTTCTCTGATGCGAGTCCTATGTAATTCTCAGATAAGATATGCTCCTAGTCCTAAATATTCATAATAATTATCAGACGGAGCTGTTTAAGCTGAAATTTGTGTGGAATTAGACACCTCTCTTTAACTGGATCGGACTGAACATAGTGCACAGCTTTAACAACTGATGTGATTGGCTCATAAATCCATGCACTACTGTTAGTGCATGGACTACTGCACTGACTCAGAGTATTTTCTATCATACATGCCTATGAAAGACCGAGGCAATCAGAGCAAATATGGGGTGGAGCGACACGTGCAGCCCCGCCCCAGGTTCAGCCCCGCCCCGATCTGCAGGATGCAGACAGGTGTACTTGAACAGGGCTGCAAATGAACCAAACCCACCCAAACTAACTTGAACATAAACACACATAACATCATTAATGCAAAAACCCAACTGTCTTACTTAAATTACACAAAAATAAGGAAACTCTAAAGAAATACCCATAATGCACCCAGCAGCTAGCACTGACTGAAGTCGACCGTCACGTCTGTTTTTCTTATCAGTGCAAAAGACACTAAAAATACTCTGTTGACTTTGGTCACACAAATAAATGTTACACACCTTTCGAATCTGTAAGGTGTCTACTTTTTTTTAGTACACTCTCAGTAAAAACAAAAGTGTGTGCTTTTGCAAAATAAGGAAAATAAACAGTGTGCGCGTTTTTTCTTTGTTCTCTCTGCGACTGTTTTTAGAAACGCGTCACTAAAATGAGCTGAAACTCCGCGAAAACATGACACACAGATATGAGATATAATGTCTTAGGCAAGTAGGCTATATTATTATTATTATTGCAACTACTACTTAGTAGGCTTTGCTATGCAGTTAAATTAATGTGGGCGTATTCTTTTCTGAAGTCATAATACCAACTAGTTTTAAGTGGAAGTGACACTTTTTTACTTCCTCCATTTCTGGCGCCCCCTGGATGTACGGCGCCCTTAGCATTTGCCTATACTGCCTATGCCACGGGTCGGCCCTGGTGCATTCAGACATTTTTTGGCAATCATGGGCACATCTGAACATCTCATTTGAACATTTTTGGACATTCAAATGCTTTTGGCCATTGTAAGCACAGTCAAACTCTCAATGCCAATCATTTTTGGCCATCACAGGCATGTCTGAAAGTTTAAATTGAACATTTTGGCAGCAGTAGATGCATTTCAAGTATTGACTTGAAAGTTTTCTGGGCACATCTGAATGTTTGGTTTGGGAATCAACATGTTGCAATGCAAACACATTTTAGTTGAAATGCAACCATAATCCAAAAAACTCTAAACATTTCCTTCATGCATATACATTTTGCCTATATTTTCTATACATTTCTAATGCTCCAAAATCTAAAGTTTTAAGGCTCAGCCCAAATGCCCCCTGCTAAACAGACTGGCCTGATTTTCAGCTTGACCTTATTTCAACAAGGTCATGTTTTATGCTCATAGATAATTTCCCCTGCACTTCTTGGCCACAGTAAGTGGACTCACTGGCTCCAAAAATATTCCTGGCTTTGGTTTGTAATCACTCATGTTTACCATGTAGATTTGAAACTGTCAAAAAACTGCACTAATTAGATTTTTACCCGACTGAAAAACAGCAGGAGGACCAGCTCTGACGACTTCTACATGTTTCCCCCAAATTAACTTTTGGGTTTTTACTCACCGGGTCACAGACGGGGCTGTTGTCATTGGTGTCGATGACCATGACCTCTACGGTTGCCGTGGAAACATGGAGTCCGTCTGTTGCTGTGACATTGATGAGGTACCGTTCCTGCTCCTCGCGGTCTAACAGCCGTTTAACGTACAGTTTCCACTCTCCCTGAACCAACCCGAGAGCAAACACCCCTCCTCTGTTTCCACCTACACACACACACACACACACACACAAGAGATTATACCGGACAGTTACTCTCTCAATAATCTGTGACAATTTAAGTAGCAATAAAATCCACTACCGATTGTAACGCAACACACGCTTGCTTCTAGGATTATCTGCAGTTTTAATAACCTCCATTAGTCCTCTCGATGATGGCATACTCATTTGTATGAACTATAATAATCAGTTCTTTATATTCACATTTAAATTATCAACACTGCCATCAATTAGATCCTCATAACAGCCTTCCTGATTTATCACAGGGTCGGCAGCCGTACCTGGCTCATTAGGACAGGTCATGTTTTAAATCTCAAGCAGACAGAGGTGGAGAGAGAGAAAAAATGAGGACGAGAGTGTGAGCGAGAGTTAAATGGAAACGACTCTATAATCAAAGCAGCCGCGTTGACAAGCATCCAATTACTGTACACTCATAGCACAAACACACGCTGCCTTATTCATCTAATAAAGAGTGTAATTTAACTCAGCTGGGGGCTGATAACACAGAACAGCTTCTATCAGAGACGCGTCAACAAAGGCCTGGACGCCTTCCGACTCCATTTCTCTCAGCCCACGCTCTCGCTCATTGGGTTGAGGGAGTGTTCAGCATGACTTTCACATGCTGCATGCTTTTTCTGTGCTTCATAGAGATAGTTTGTACTCTTTCATTTTCTTGCAGGCTTTTTTCATGCACACTCAAGGCTTCAATGTATTTGGGCTCTTTAAAACCAACCATAGTCTGAATGCAACTATATTATGTAATAAAAATACAAAAAAGTATCATAGCATAGTAATTAAATGGGTTTTTTTTGCTTTTGTTTTTTAAACATGTAATACATGTACTGTAACACTTAAATGTTACAAAAGCATCACTGTTTCTAAACAAAATTAAGAAGCACACCCATTTTCTACATAAGAAGAAATGTCAGCATATTAGAATGACTTCTGAAGGATCATGTGACTGAACGATGCTGAAAATTCAGCTTTGCCATCACAAAATGAAATTATATTTTAAAATAAATTAAAATAGAAAATGTTATATTATCTTGCAATAATATTTTATAGTATTACTGCTTTAACTGTATTTATGATTAAATGCAGCCTCAATGAACATAAAAGCCATCTTTTAAGATACCCATAGAAATTGAATATGGAATAGAACGCAGTCAGAATTGTACTGAATTGCATGACGACACATCAAAATACAAAAAATATGACATGCATATAAAAACAGACATATACAGTTTACAGCTGGTCACATAGGACTGGAAAATAAAATAGAATTAGAATTTTATTTGAATTGTTATAGTTGGTACTTTATCTAGTCAAACACAGACCTATACACACGCATAAAACATCTCTCTCAAAGATCATATTTCATTCTTCTTGCCAACCAATTAAAATCAATGGATGTGTTTCCAGCCATTTCCAGTCAGTTCTGGTCGATTAGCCTTTCTGCGATGACCTTTCACCTTTACGAGGCAGCAACATGAAGAGCTATTTAACGGCTGTTAAATCGTAGCTGTTACGGCGGGGATATTCAGCGCTATATTGTTAAGCTGAGATATACAGTGCGCTGGTCTAACATGGTTTAAGATATCTTTTATGAACCTTTAAATGACTTTCAGCAAAGAACCTCTAAATAAAAGTTCAAATTATCCAATTAACTACCATAGAGTAACTGTTTACTGCTTAATTGCTCTGTGCTCTGTTGAACACAGCAGTAAAGTACCCTGAGAGGTGAATTTACCCACAATGCTCTGGCTTCCTAAAGAGCATAAAGACATTTGGGTAACTGAAATCTGTTTGTATATTTGTCTCTTTCCTCCCTCCGGTGTGTATTATGATACTGCTGTTCTCTGAGCCAGTTTGTGCCGCTGGGCTGTGAAAAGTGTATTAGAGTCTGTCTGACCTTTGAGTTTGTCTTGAACTAGAGGATTTAAACGTTATGAAAGTGTGGACTGTAGGGAAGGAGACAGAGAGAAAAGGAAAGAGACGATTCTCAGTAGAACACATGCCAACTAAACAAGGGTTCATATCACAAAGTTTACTTTAGTTTACATGCCGTGGGCTACCATTTAATTAAAGGGATAGTTCACTAATTTTTTTGAAGTTGTAATGTGGTTTGACTTTCTTTCTAAAGCCTGCATTATTTTCAATGCAATTGCAATCAATGAAACAAATATTTTAGACTTTAAATGATATAAAAACGTCACAAAAGTGCACTTATTTACATTGATACTAACAATAGGAGACTTATGGCTTTTTTATATTTTATGTGTGTGTGCGTGCGTATACATATTTAAGACACAGAAACATAAGGATACATAGGTAATATTAAGAACTACTTATTATTGTTTATTGTATCTTATACTGTACGCATTTATATTTATAGTTAAATAATATGTATTGAATGCACTGTAAGTCCTTTTTATCCAAAGTGTCTGCCAAATACATAAAGGTAAATGTGAAACGATATTTAGATATGGCAGAGAAAGACAATACTCCAAAAACAATTCTCAGTAAAATGTACACCAACAAAAAGTAACTAAACAATTTCCAGTGTCACAATGTTTACTTTAGTTTCAATGTTGTGGGCTGTAATTTAGTTAAGAGTCAGAGGCTGTGTGCTTGTGTGTGTTGTGCGCAGTAAATCTTGTTAAAAATACTGCTCCTGCTGGTGGCAGCAGAGTCTAAATCATGATCACAGCATAAAGGTTGAGCTTAATCGAAATTCTGTTCAGGCCGAGAAGTGTGTTTCTGTGTGTGTGTGTGTGTGTGTGTGAAAAAGCATGAATTATAGAACAAGGCAGCTCCCTAATTCAATGTTATGAGTTTCTGAGCGCCTAATTTACAAGTGTGTGTTGCTTAGGAGCATGTGCAAGGTGTGTATGTGTGTGTTTGTGTGTGCAATCTGTTCCTTGTCACCAAGCAAGATGTTCAACACTGGCTGAATATAAAGGTATATTTAAAGCTGGCTGAGCAAGATGCTGATAAGGAGGAGGTTTATATTTGCCCTTTTCAAAGACTCTATCCACCTAAACTACTGCTTTCAGAAATGTCACTGTATTATGTTTCATTCGTGAAGTGATGCGCTTCCGCATCGCAAATCCCACCGGTGTAATTTGCATGCGGTTGCATCACAGCTTTAATAAAATCCATATAAAACGAGTGTGGTTTTTCTCTCCAGCAAGAAGTCAGTCTACGTCCTCTCGCAAAATCCAGCTAGTAGCCCTAGAGCGAATAATCCATTAGCAGGAGAGGATGAATGAGGTGTAATTACTGTGGCTTCTGACATTCCATAATAGCGTTGTTCTACATTATGCTTACATGCAGAACAGGGCTTGGGAAAATCAGGCTGTGTTTAGATTGAGAGCACACAGATACAGTTCATGGCCAACAGTATAAAGACACGTAGAGAACACTATATGTGCTTGTTGAACATATTCAAATCAATGAGAATTTAAAAAATTGTTTGCCTTTTCTCTGCCTGACTTTATGGATGATTTTCTACTAAAACGTTTGTCTATGGAGACTGTATTTTTGTCACCTGCATATGTAAAATGAAAGCTGAAAGAAAAAGTCAATTTTATGACTTGAGCTGAAGAGGAAACATTTTTTTCACACACACAAAGCATCCTAGAGAAAGACTTGTTTTCAGAGAATGTATCTTTTTTTATGTGTATTTTGTTGTACAACACCGGCAGATTTTATTATTAATTTTTTTTACTGGATTTTAAATTTATATTTAAAGTGCCCCTATTATGGATTTTTGAAAATTACCTTCCATGTAGTGTGTAACAAAACATCCTGCAAAATGTTTAATCTGACAGTGCATTGTGCATAAAGTTATTGTCTCTCAAAAGAAAGAATAGACTCAAAATCATTGAAACTAGTCGTGTTTATAAGAAGTTCCAAATTGAAACATTTGCTTATTGCTCTCCCACTTGTTTGTCTTTTGTCGATGGTCTGAATGAAAATGCAATTTCATTCTTTGCCACTAGGTGCCGCTTTAGGAGTGTTAAAAACTCACAAACACTGATTTAAAATTAAACTGACCAATCACTGGAGGGGTTTGGAAAAATTAATCAAGGAATCATTTGGAAGTCATAAAACAAATAAGATAAAAAATAAATGCATATTATACGAAAATGAAAGTGCATTTTCGCAGTGTTCAAGGTCATGCATTGTATCTACTGTTTTAGTTCTTACCTGTAATATGATAGGTGACTTGTCGGTTTCCAGGCGAGCTGTCGTTGTCCCGTGTGTTCAATACTGCCACCACTTCACCAGGTGCATCGCTCTCTCGAACATTTCCGAAGTAACGGGGCTGAAGAAACTGTGGCATGTTGTCGTTGGAGTCACTCACTGCTATAGTTATAGTTGTTGAGGATGACTGGCTAGCAGGATCTCCAAGATCAAAAGCCCAGACTGTAAGACTATGGGCAGGGCTCTGTTCATGATCCAGCCCTTTCAGTGTTGATATCCAACCAGAGCTGCTGTCAATTGTAAAGTAGGCTCCATGCTCTTCAATGTCCTCCCCGCCAGAGCCACCAAGCAACCCAGGTGGAGCAAGACTGTAAGTCACCTGCCCATTAGCTGCCCAATCAGGATCCAAAGCTTGTACTTGCAGAATCCTAGTCCCAGGAGAAAGACCCTCGGTGACTGATGCCTCGTAGTTATCTGACTCAAATGCTGGTTTGTTGTCATTGACATCTTGTACTTTAACCTCCACATCCACAGCTGAAACTGCATCCAAACGTCCCTGCTGCAACATTGCCATCACTTTGAAATGATAAGCTGGTGTCTGCTCTCGGTCCAGTGCTTTGTCTAGTTTGATCATGCCGGTTTCTTTGTCAACCACAAAGACTCCATCACTGTTACTCTCTGGAGTCTGTCCTATCACCGCTGAGAAGCTTATAGGTAAGGACGAGTGGCTAGTTGAGGTATGTAGATGCACTGCTCCCAATAAGGATCCAATGGCCATGTCCTCTGGCACGGTAAAGGAGAACTGTGGCTGGCTGAAGGAAGGTATGTGGGCATCGGCAGACAAAACATGTATGTAGACTGACACAAGGGAATGTTTAATAGGTACCCCTCCATCAGAGGCTTTAACAAAAAAGGACAGTACAGATCCACGCAATGGGGCGAAGTTGCCTTTGGTCACAACCCAGCCACTGTCCGGGTCGATATCCAGAAGTTCAGTAACCTGTAGGCTTGCTTCGCTGTACAGGCTGTAGCTCAACTGTCCATTGGCACCTTGATCTAGATCCCAAGCTTGAACTTGCATCACAAGGGTACCAGGTTCAACCTCGGACCGCACGCTTGCATGGTACTCCGAGGCACCAAACTGTGGAGCGTTGTCATTCTCATCCAGTATGGTAACCCGGACACTGCAATATCCAGATCGGCCACCAGCATCCACAGCTGCAATGGACAGCACCATCTCAGTTCGTTCTTCGCGGTCTAGACGTTCAAGAGTTGTAATTTGTCCATTGCCATCAATACTGAACAAGTCCCGAGCGGAATCTGAGAGCAGCACATACTTCAAATCCCCAAATGGTCCAGGGTCAGCATCTTGTGCCCTGATTGCAATGACTTTTGATCCCAATGGTGCGTTCTCCCGAACGTCGGCCTCGTACAAGCCCTGAGTGAACTGGGGGGCATGTAGATTAGCTCGCTCTACCCGAATGTGCACTTGTGCAGTACTGGTAAACACTCCATCGGACACACTTACGTTTAGGGTGATGGTGGAAGGCATGCGCTGCATGCGTCTCTGGCCACTCAGGGTAAGGACACCTGAGGCAGCATCAAGCTCAAACAACATCCTTTCGTTTCCAGACACCAGGCCATACTGCAAGCGTTCTGCATCTGAGCGGTCTGCATCAGAGGCCTGGATGCATGTAACAAAGTGGCCTTTTGGTGCCAACTCATTGATAGAGGCTTCATAGAGGAGTTGGTTAAATACTGGAGCATTGTCATTTGTGTCTGTGACATCGACTGTGACCCACACTTCGCTGCTCAGTGGGGGAAAGCCATTATCTGCTGCCTTGACAAGAAACACATAGCGCTGGATGGTCTCATGGTCCAAGGAGCGAGCTGTCAGAATTAGACCACTGCTGCTGTCGATGTGGAAGTGGTCTGTGCTGTTGGTACGGTCTGGAATGATTTGGTACCGGACAGCTGCGTTTTTCTCAGAGTCGCTGTCCGTTGCGAGAACTTGCAAGGCTGCAGTGCCAATCATTGCAGATTCGGAAATTACAGCTTTGTATGAGGGCTGCTCAAAGATTGGAGGGTTGTCGTTGACATCCAAAACAGTAACTTCAACATCCACTTCAGCACGAGCACCTGTGAGGCAGTCCGTTGCTCTAACAATAAGTCTGTGTGAAGGGTTGGTCTCATAGTCCAGGGCAGCGATGACACTGATAACACCTGTGTCAAATCCAATGGAGAAGAGTGTTCCTGGGTCACCGTGTGTGATTGTGTAAAGGACACTCTGGCCTTCTGGGCTACTTGCGTTTATTCCCAGTATTGGAGTCCATATTGGTATGTCTTCGCTCACTTTCACTGAGTAGAATGGTCGGTCGAACACTGGCATTGCTCTGTTTACCACTGTGACGGGAAAAGTGACTGAAGAGGAAAGAGGTGGTGTTCCCATGTCACGGGCGAATACCAGAACCTGATATTCCACACTAGAGAGATCAGCCTCGAAAGCTCTCCGTAAGCGAAGCTCGCCGCTCAGACGGTCCATTTCAAAATGTCCCAGTTCATCCTGCAGAAAGTAGTTCACCTCTCCATTTTGTCCTTTGTCCCGGTCCACTGCTGTCACTCGAAATATCGCCGTCCCAGGCTCCGCTTCCACTTGCACAGCAGCATAGTATGGTAATCCAACAAAAACTGGAGAATTGTCATTGACATCGCTGACTTTGACTCGGACCAATGCTCTTGCAACACGGAGCCGATCTTCCTCACGGCCTGCTTGTACCAAAAGTCCATATTCCTCCTTCTCCTCCCTATCCAAAGGGACTCCGACAGTTTCAATGGCACCAGATGTTGGCCTTATGCGAAATTTCCCACCTGCATTTAACAAAGTATAACGCAAGGGTTCATTCAACTTGTTGCCTAGTGCTGTAACAACAGCAACTGTGGTCACATTACCATTATTCTCCTCAATATTGGCACTGTAGGTATTATGAGTAAAAGCCAGGCCACTGTCAAGAGCCTCATGTACCAGGACAGTAACCAGGGCGGTACTGGAGAAGCGTCCGTCTGAAACACGGACATTAAACCGGAATCTTTCTTTGCTAAAAGTACTGTTTCTTACAGTCAACAGTCCAGTGCTTGGCTCAATGCTGAAATGTTCTATGCTGCCATCGGTCAACGAGTAGGTGAGCTCTGATTGGCCATTACCATCGGGATCGGTAGCAAAAACTCGTAGGGCTTCCACACCTTCATAAGTTGGGAGCAAAAGGACAGCTTCATAGGAATCTTGAGAAAACTTAGGAGGGCAGTCGTTGACATCTTGCACCTTAATGGTCACTTCTGCAGGACGCTCAGCTGAGAGCTGTGGATGTCCGCTGTCTCGGACGTTAACATGGAAGCGGAATGTAGGAGTGGTTTCATGGTCAAGCTGAGCAATTGTCCTTATAGAGCCAGTGCCGGCATCTACTGCAAAGAAGCGCCTGGCAGATTCTTCCATGATTTGGTACACCAAAAGGGCATTATGGTTGCGGTCAGCATCGCTTGCTCGTATGACTAGCGGTTGACCATTTTCACTTTGCACAACACTGTTAAGCCCGGCACCTTCGCTGATGCTTCCATGGTACCGCAGCTGTTGAAACACTGGAGCATTGTCATTTTGGTCGAGAACTGTAACTGTTATTGTAGCATTTGAGGCCTGTCCAGCCATGTTGCTTGCTGTGACTACTAGCACATAGGCGGAAACGGTTTCAAAGTCTAGTGTTTTTTGTGTAGTGATCACTCCACTGTACTGATTGATGCGGAATGTCCGATGACCATTGCTGTGGCGAATATCATAGGTAAGTGTGGACAGACTTAGAGCGTTCACTGTGATGACTGAAGTTCCAATAGCAACACCTTCTGATATTTCCGCCTGATATTCACTTTGGGGAAACTTGGGACCAGCGTTATCGGACAAGGTGACTGCGATTCGGACGACAGCTGTTGAAGACAATGCTGGAGAACCGTTATCCATTGCTTTAACTGACAAGACGTAGTGACCGATGTTGGACAGATCCAGCTCCCGAGCCAATGAGATGATGCCCAAAACAGGATCAATCCGGAAAGTGTTTCCCGTGTTCCCTAAATTGAAAAAGAAAAAAAGAGTATAAGAAAAATAAGATCTTACAAATATGCTGTATTAGCTAACACATTATTGTATAAAATAACATAGATTTGTCATAATGAATTACATTGTATGCATGCTTGCCATTAAGTGTGTAAATAAAATAGTAAAATAGTTTCACAGTTTTCATAATTTTAGAACAATAATTTAAATAATTAACTTTATGGGAAAAAAAAAATTGTGACAAAATGCCAAACAATGTGAAACAATATATATACATATATATATATATATATATATATATATATATATACACACACATATGTAACCATCCATTAAAATCAAATGATTAATAATAATACAATTAAATGATTAATTAATAATGATAACATGGAATAAAAAAATAAAAATAAAAATTGTGACCAGAAAATTGCCAAAATGTGAAAAATTCTAAACCTATTAACCCCCTTTTTATTAGTGTCTTCACTGGTCTTAATCTTCACTAATTAATTTCATTTCATTTACAGAACAGGTCGTGTTATATGTATACACAAATCTAAAATCAATTTATTCAAAAGTTAAGTAAAGGTCATGAGAAATTCAGTGAAGTGTGTCCTACCTTTGACAGGTAATGTGTGTGAGGGTATGCATACCTGAGTCGATGCTGTAAGTGATTTGTGCATTCTGGCCCTTGTCCTTATCGAGTGCAGTGACTGTGAGAACAGCAGATCCCAGTGCTGCTGATTCATACACCTGTCCATCATACATCACCATGGTGAAAAGAGGGGCGTGGTCATTCACATCCTCTACACCAATCAGGACACGAGCAAGACTACGTCTGTACGGGAACTCTTGATCCTTCACCTAATATAGAAAGTAAGTAAAGGAGACAGAGATAAAATAAAGAGAGTGGTAGAAAGAAACAAAAATTAATTCCCTGTCTGAAACAGACAGCAATATCCAAAACAAGGAAACAGCAATACACACACAAATTCATACACACAAAACAAACTTGCTCTCTGCCAGACGGAGTGGATAACATCTCTCTCTGGATTATAATAACAAATTTCATCTGTTTGCAGGCAGCAGGAATATCCTTGTGCTTATTAGATATGACACTCACAGTCTCTCACTCTCGTCAGGGGAGTGCGGAAACAAGGAGTGATACAGATCAGATCAATAATTAGATCACAGTGGAGAAACGACACAGGTGCAGACGACATTAAACTAGTGACGGCTGCCAAAGCACAAGCAGCAATCTCCTGTTCCTGTCATACCTGCACTCAAGCATGGAGAGCGTGAAAGAGAGACAGGAGGGAGACAAACTACCAACACTAATCAAACCATACCTCTGCTGCTTTATCTATCCAGCGAGAGTCACAATGTTCTCTCAAAAATACAATAAAATACAACTCTTTTTCGTTAAGAAATTTATATGTAGACACAGTTTTATTATCTATGAGCCTGCTTGCTGGTCCTGTTCTTAATACTTTTGAAAACAGAAATAATTAAAGAAAGAAACGTGTAAAATAAAAAAAAATATGATAAAAAAAATAAAAAAAATAAGATAAAATAAAATATGATAAAATAAGATAACATTTAATTTTATTTAATTTTATTTTATCTTATCATATTTTATTTAATTTTATTTTTTCTTATTTTATTTTATTGTATTTTATCTTATCATATTTTAAAATAAAATAAAATAAAATAAAATAAAATAAAATATGATGTTCAAGTCTTCATACTTTAAAATAAATTAAAGAAAAAATAAATAATAAAATAAAGAAAAAATACATAGAATATCATTCAAATAACGAAAATGGTAAAACTAGATCTTTAATTTACAGAAAAATGTGTAAGTGGTTTACTGAATCAAGTCAAGATAATGGTTGCCACAGCATTGCTATGCATTTCAAAAGGGTTTTAGTGCATTATTATGTGGCTGACGTGGAGTACTGGTTATGTGGTATTTTTATAATGTCTATTTGTAGCAATCTGAGTTACCATAATGGTGAGGATGTGCTGTGTTCGGGTCTCGTGGTCCAGTCTGCGAGCTGTGTAGATGATTCCGTTGTTAGGATCGATGCGGAAGAGCCGCATGCTGCTGGGGTCAACGCTGCTCTGGAGGCTAAAGGTCAAGCGGTGACGCTCGTCGCGGTCAGACGCCAACACCTGAACCACCTCGGTATCCGGGGGCATGTCTTCTGTGATTGTGATATCATAGGTGGGCTGGGAAAAAACGGGGGCATTGTCGTTGTTGTCCAGAACAGTAATGTGGACCTGGGAAGAAAAATATGAAAAAACATACAGGAAGTCAACATAAAATGGAACTTCTCAGAAGTATTGCTACTATTAACTAAAACTAAAAATAAAGAGTTCATTTGCAAAAAACAGATAACTCTGTTTTAAATAATTAATCTCAATCAAATTGCAGTTGGGTAATTTTGGTTAGGTTAAAAAATAACACAATAAAAACATATTAAAAAATATGATTTGTTATCGGAATTGAAATACTAAAATTGATACTGATATAAAAATAACACCAATTAGAAAAGAAAAAAAAATGCCCTCAATTACTATAACTTAAATTTAAAATAATAATAAAAAAAGAAACTAAATATAAAAGGCAATTCAAAATTTTAACATAGGAAGTAAAAAAATGTTTGAAAGAAAAGAAAATATAAATATTAAATAAAAAACAAAAACTAAATAAATAAATAAATAAAATGTTGCCGGGGCAATACACTGAAATAATAACAAAAATAATAATAATATATGTTTTATAGATTTTTTGAATGATTTTACTGGAATTACTAAAACTAAAGTGAAATAAAAATAAAAATGAGGGGAAAAAACAAAAACAAAAATAAATAAATAAATAAATTACTGCGACTTACCTAACCCTGAAACGAAACGAAACAAAACAAAACAAAACCGCGAAAAAAACAAAACAAAACAAAAACGCTTCACTTGAAAATGCCACATTGTGCAAGATCTTTGAGTTGCAAATGTTGTTCCAGGTTTTTTTCTGTCAAAATAAATTATCTTCAGTGGAAAATGCAATCTGGAAATGTGTTTTTCTCAACTGTACTCGATAAGAAAGCTCATGAAATTCAAGCGCTGTATATTATATTAGTAACTTGGATCACATCTAAGTGACAAAGCAGCCTCGTATCGACCAATGTTTTCTGCGTTTCAGGAGTTTTATTTACTACGAGTCTGATCAATACTGATAAAACTGGAATCAACTTAATGAAAATCATGTGACTTGCACACAGCATGAGCGTACAAACAAATGGAAGCTGACTGAATGCTAAAGCGCAAACAAATCGGCTGACGCAAATACTCAGTTGTCTCTAACTAGTATTAATAGCCCCAGCGGTCAGAGGAGAGTGTCTGCGAGATCCGAACACACGAGCTGATCTAATTATAAAGTAATAACAGACGTGCACTTCCGTCTCACACTCGGCCTCGCGGAGGCATGCTGAGCTCCATCTGTGTGTGTGTGTGTGTGTGTGTGTGTGAGAATGAATGTATATTTGAGTATGAAAGTGTGTGAAAGATGGTGCTTTCTAAATAGAGAACAAGTCTCAGAGAGCAATACAATCATTTTTTTCCCATTTGTCCCTTCACTGACCCTCCCTCCAGCACTCTCTGATCACATGTGTGTGTTTGCACTTTGTATTTTTAAAAGAGTGCATTTGCATCCAAAATACACAACTAACTGAATTTGAATAAGTTATCTTTTGTGTTTATGTTTGTACGCATGTGTGTGTATATTTTAATTTGCTTTGTATATATATAACAAACTGAATAAATGTGAAAGCTCTTCCTGTCCCTGCCGCAGCTTCTACTCCGAAAGATAAACAGATCGATCATACATTTATTCCTCACTCTCCCACATTTTTCCTTTCAGGATGGATTGTGTCCTTTAAACTCTGACCTTCACGGACATATTGCACTGAAAAAGGCTTGTGTCCATGGCGACGGAGCTATCAATCCGACGGGACCTTGACATCAGGGATAGGCAATCTGAACGATGACAGACGTTATCAATCAAACCCTCAGCATCAAACATCAGCATCAATCATGGACTAAACAGCTGCTGTCAAGCGGACGAACACTAACTCCGCTCCAGAACCTAGTGAGCTTCCTCCCGAGACACTTTCAGAAGCGTGTAAAAGACAAAAGACCTGCTCCAAAAGATAGGGAGAAACATTATGCCATATTCTAAGAAAGTAAACCAATGCAAAAAATAAAGTGAAAAAAAAAAAATATATATATATATATATATATGATCTCTAAAAATTAAGTGGAGAGAAATGCGGATTATACACATGAATTAATGAAGATTTATAAATATTAATGCAGCTAAAACATTAATTATATTTAATATATATATATATATATATACAGTACAGGCCAAAAGTTTGGACACACCTTCTCATTCAATATGTCTTTATTTTCATGACCATTTACATTGGTAGATTCTCACTGAAGGCATCAAAACTATGAATGAACACATGTGGAGTT
>JAUMHE010000067.1:19125669-19141876 GCA_032359235.1 Enteromius mattozi
GTGTGTTTTTATATATATATATATATATATATATATTTATGTATATTATCATCGATTTTATACATTATTATTATTTTTTTATCCATTACAACTTACAATAGAAGCAATTAAGAAAAAAAAAAAAAGAAAAAAAAAAATATATAATTATATTAATAATACAATAATTATACATCAGTGTATTTGTATCATGTTTGAAGTGTCTGTGTATGTTTATTTATTTGTGTGTGTGTGTTTACCTGAGTGTACGCTATATTAGTCCCATCTGTAACCTCCACAGTGAGATTGTAAAAGGATCGCTGCTCTGCGTCCAGAGGTTTAGCGATGACGATAGTCCCGACACCTTTCTCAACGTCAAACATACTGTCCACATCACCGCCTTACACCAGAAGAGAAAACATGATTAAACACAAGAACTCTCCATATGTTATAGATACGTCACACACACACACACATACACGCATGCTGGGTTTCCATGTTTTATGGGGTCTATCCATAGGTGTAATGGTGTTTATACTGTACAAACTGTATGTGGTATTGTCCTACACTGACCCTACACCTAAACCTACCCCTTACAGGAAACTACACACATTTTTAGCTTTTCAAAAAACTTCATTCTGTATGTTTTATAAGCTTGTTTCCTCATGGGGACCTAAAAAATGTCCCCACAAGGTCAAAATTTACTAGTATTCCTATCTTTGTGGGGACAACTGGTCCCCATAACGTGATAAATACCAGGTGCACAGATGCGCACAGACACAAACACACATATATATATATATATAGATATCAAGCACACAGACTCAAACTCACACCACTGCAGTATTCATGTACACCAGATGGGGGCGATACAGGGTTTGAAAGTGCTAAACATAAGTAGGATGGGATTTCCTCATTATACCCACAGACACACACACAGCAAATGCACAACACACATCCCACATATGCAATGCACACATAACACACACACACACACACACCACATATGCAATAAATCCTTAAAACACAAGACATCCCACATATGCAAAACACTAACACAATATATGCAGACATGTAGACTCTCATATGTATGCATGTGTGTGTGTGCTACTCTGAAGTGATATAAAAAGATTCCTCCATTTTTATCCTACACAAACAGAGTCATACACATACAGCCCACAAACACACAACACTCTGGACTCGACAAAGAGGAAAGAGTGCCTCGGCTGTGCACAGACTATTAACACCTCCAGAAGAAAGGAAAGCCAAAGGTATGGATTGAAGAAACAACTGTTATTGCACAGTGAAAGACTAGTAGGGATAGTTCACCCAAAAATGAAATATCTGTTCATTATTTACGAACCCTTACGTCAATCCAAACCTTTCTACTGTGCAACGCAACAGATGTTAGTTCACGGATCGTTCACATTGTGCTTTTGCACAAAACAAAAATAGACCACAAGCTGCCAAGCTCTAAAATGCACCATAAAAATAGTTTAATCACATTATAACTTTGTGTGAGAAACAAACAGAAATTTCAGTTATCATTGACTGCAAATCTTACCCTCCACCACAGGCAAGATTTAAATAACAAAAATTTGGCATCACTCATTTTAATTCAGTGTGTCTGTTTGTAGCATATTTAAATTAAGGGATGAATAATATTGCCAATTTTCTTGTGTTTTAAATTATATATATATATATATATATATATATATATATATATTGTTTTAAATTATATACGTATAAATGTACATACATTTAAATTGTATGATTTAACTAGTTTTTTTTTATTTATTCATTAATAATATATTTTTATATTTATTAAATAATTTTATTATTAATATATTAGCAATAAATACAATACTTTTTGGAAGTATCAGCTGATATTTTATATTTATTGACCAATAATATGCAATAAATTCCACAAATTTAATATTACTTCTACTAATCTTTGCACCACTTAAAATGACCTACCATTAAAAACATAACATTTAACCATTAAAAACGCCACTGAAGAGTGCTTTAACATTAAGAGTGCACTTTTACTAACAAAGTAGCGTAGTATTATAATATATGTAACAAAAAACGTACTTTTGGAACAACATGAGGGAGAGTGAATTGTCATTTATAGGTGAACTGTCCCTTTAAGACGCAGCTCAGGTAGTGTTTGAACCCCTATGCGTGTGAACAGAGGTGAAAGTGTGTTTTGGCAGGGCGCTATGCTCCCTCTTCACACTCGTTCTACCCAGGGTGCATTAATCATCTCGTGCCGCCTGTTGCTGTAACACCTGGTGGAGAGATACACTTACATACACATACACACACTTACACACCCTTTCATTCATCACCGTCCACCCTCGCTATCCTCACACATGCTCTCTCGTCTGGCAAGCTAACCCTGGGCTGACCCTTGACCTTTATGCACACTCGATTGGCTGTTTAATGACGCATTTAATCACGCCGCAGATGATAAGGCTGGGTCAACGACTGCCAGAAGGGTTTTAGGTAGCTCATAAACAAAACACAAACTCTCACACACACACACACACGGATGGAAGCAGGAATTAAACCATTATCACCACTCCACAGTAAATGCTAAGCACACACACACAGCAATATATCAAACGCACATTTAAATCACATTTGTATCAAGAAACACGCCCTCAAATTCACATCCCAACCAATCACGTTTAAGCAACACAGCACAACACCAAGGGATGATGGGAAAGCAGAGCTAGCTGATGGTTAAACGGCAACAGAGCAAGAGCAGTTCTGCTGAACTTATATAAATATAGAGAGAGGGACAGACAGGGGGAGAAAGAGAGAAAGACTGGAGAGGAAAGAGACAAACACAATCACTGAAAGAGGGAGATAAACATGTAGAGAGAAAAAAGACAAGACAGAAAGACAGACACTCAGGTAGAAAGAGAGAAAGAAAGAGAGACATCTGGGCTAGACAAAAAGGACTGACCTGATGAAATTGTCACTGCATCATTACCTAAGTTTATCGTTCACAGGTTTTTATAAGATGTCAATGTAAACCTTCAAGCAATTCTGCCTCTCTCCCAACATTTTGGTCTGTTTTTGTCCACTACAGCATTATTGGACGAAAAAAAAATGGTTTATGTTAAAAATCACATTGGGGAGTACTAAGTTAACTGAGTATAGTGGATCTGTGCATTCAGTCTTAAAGTGACAGTGGCATAATAAACCTGTGTCCTTAAAGGGACAGTACACTCCAAAATCAATACAGTCATCATTTACTCACTCTCAAGTTGTTCTTGTATGAATTTCTTTCTTTTGTTTTGGGTGAACTCTTGAATGGTAATCAAGCAAGAAAAGTAAAAGATGAAATCAATAACTGCTTTTGACTCAATCTCGTGTGTTTTTTAAACTACATTTCATTTACACACTGAAGACTATGGATTGTTTTGATTATTCTTTTCTTGAATACTACCTAAAAAAGCACTGCTTATTTCATTAATATCACATTTGTCTTGTATTTTTCTGTTCTATTGTTTGGAATTATTTCATTATTGGCTCTTTGTTTGTTTTTTGTAATGTTTTAACTTTGTATTAATTTTTATGTGGTATCAACGGGGACCGAAAAAACACTGAAATTTCAGTGTTAACCAAATCTAAAATGTTCGTGTTGTAACAACTTTATTTATTAGAAACATGAAAACAATGAAAACTTTTTTTGCTTGTGGTGGGAAAACTGAAAATTTCAGCAGGCAACGTAAAAATCTGTAAATAAATAAATCAATAAATCTTTGCATTGAGCCCTGGACATATAGACAGAGAGAAAGACAGGCAGAGTTGAAGACAGAGGAAGAGATCACAAAACAGAATTTAAAAAAAGAGAAAGGGAAATCACATAGACAGAGAGAAGAGTTGAGAAAAAGAAAAGAGGAAAGAGTTCGGCTGAACTGGTAAAGATACCTTCTGTAGAACAGTTCCTGCCGCAAGCGGTCTGGAGTATATAGAACATCTCACGGAAGGAGCGTGGACCTTCCCATACGAAGCATTTAGAAAAAGAGAGAGAGTGAGAGAGAGGAAGAGAGGATGGAAGAGAGATAGAACAACAGAAGTAAAGAATGAAGAGACGAAGGATAAAAGAAATAAAGAGGAAGTGGCCTGTGACTCCAGAAGAGGAGGAGAAAAAGAGAGGCAGAGCAGCGAAAGAGTGCAGAGCAGGTGCTGCTGAAGCAAACAGAAGGTATCTGAACACACCAAATGCATGCATGCTGCAAATCTGACCAGATCAACAGATCAGCAACGTCATAACTTTATTAATATTACTGTAAAGCATTATTAAAATTCACACTTTCTAATAGTGTATACATAGTATGATATTATATAATAACCATCACGGCAGTCTTTGGTATGTTTTTTTTTTTTTTTGATATTTGGTTTGGTTTGTTATAATATAATATAATATAAATCATTTAGGTTTTTACGATCCACTATTTCAACTGTATTAGTTGTTTGTTTGTGTGTATACAAACCTTACATCACCATAGATACAGACAGCGGCAAGCAATCGCCATGGTGACCGTGGAATGGCAAAAGATAGCAATACAATGCCACAAATCATGCAGTGAACCACAAACATTCCCAGCAACATTATATGCAAATATTTGGCCTAATTAACCTGTAAACCAATTACAGCCTAAACCTACCAGTATACAAATCCAGTTATATATACACATATATATTTCAAGATTTGATTAGAAATAAGTACAATTATTGCAGAAAACACGCCAACACAGAATTTTAAAATGTATAAAAAAGGTTTAAAATTTAGAATAATGGTCCATCATTAATAGGTAAATATGCAGGAAGTAATGCAGGACTAACAAGTAGTTCTACAGTAACACTACAGCTACTACTAATGCATAACAGGTACATAAGATTAACTACTCAGTAAGTAATAGCAAATGTAGGGCTGAGATAGTTCCTTATTAGTTAACTAATAATTACTTAACGAGAACAGCCTCATTAATAACTGTCAGCTAACTATGACAAAATATAGGGAATTCCCTATTATTTACTCATCACGGCATTAACATGTCTGAGACATAATCACTTGTCTTTGTTCCACTGAATATGGTCATAAATTCCATTACTAACTACTCAAGTGTTACCTAGTCACTCTGCAGGTACTACTAGTGAACTGGACCATTATTTTACAGTGAAAAAATGTTTTTCACTTTAAAATAATGGTCCAGATCATAGCAGTTCCTGAAGAGTGATCAATTGAGTAATTATGGTGCATTTTATGACCATGTTTTAAGGAAAAAAGGCAGTTTATTAGGTATCAGAAACCTTAATGTTGTGATCAGTAACTAATAGGGAATTCCCTATATTTTGTCATAGTTAGCTGACAGTTATTAATGAGGCTGTTCTCCTTCAGTAATTATTAGTTAACTAATAAGGAACTATCTCAGCCCTATATTTGCTATTACTTACTGATTAGTTAATCTTAGTAGTAGCTGTAGTGTTACTGTAGAACTACTTGTTAGTCCTGCATTACTTCCTGCATAGCTACCTATTAATGACGGACCATTATTCTAAAGTGTTACCAACATTTAATTCCCAAGCCCAGGTATTTATTTTCAATCCTTCACTAAATGCTATAAAGCCACTTGCATCTCTATCTTGCAGCTAAATTGCATACATCATCACATTAACAAAGCATCCAAGCACTCACCTGTGATGTCAAACCACAAGGAGGCGGAGCCTTTCTGCTGGGCGGAGACCACGCCTACGATGTCCGCCACTTTGTCGGTTTCCATGACAGTGAAATTGTAAAGCTGCTCATCGAAGGCAAGTGGAACAGGGCTGGCCGGAGGACGACGGATCCACTCGATGTGCAAACGAGCCGTCGCCCAGCGCTGAGGACGCCCGTTATCCACCGCCTTCACCTGAGGGCAGAGATTAAACGCACACCAAGAAGACAAGAACACCAGGCATTAAAAGGGCTGAGCTGAAATGGAAGAATCCAGTGTTGACCTTTGCACTGAATGCAAACAAAAGAACAACCGTTTTTCTAGAAAAAGAAATTGAAAATGTCAGCTCCCTCATTAAGAGAATTGAGCTGCTATATATGTCAAGAGAGCTTTTCCAAGACACTTACACTTCTGGTTAAACCTGCTGGAACGATTTCTTCTCCTAATATCACATATGGATGATTAATGCAATTCCAATTAGGTGGCATGCATGTTTCTGAAACGTGTCAGGTATTTGGTGCATGAACAAAGTGTTCTAAACAGCTCTAAACATAACCAAGGTGGTCTACCAAGCTTATTAATAATTCTATTTATTTATTCAGTTTTATTTTATTATTATATTATAATTATATATATATATATATATTTAATAATTAAACAGACAATATATATATTTATTTATTTTTTTGTCTGTTTAATTACTCTTATTAATTTTATTATTTTTTTATTTATAATTGTTTTGTTTTTATTTTATTTGCTATTTTATTATTTTATTTATTTTTGTTATGTTTTATTTTTATTTGATTTTATTTCACACAATATAAAACACTGCATTTCGTTTTATAATCACATACACGTGTGAGATTAACTTCATTTAGAAGCTTAAGGGTCAAAGATGACTCACGGTAAGAATATCATAGGTTCCAGCTGTGAACTGTTTCTTGGGGGATGAAACCACACCGGTTTTGGCATCGATTACGAACTTCCCATCCTCGTTGCCATCGACGATGCTGTAGGAGAGTTCAGCGTTGGCGCCCTGGTCTTGGTCGTAAGCGAACACCCGATATATAGGAGCGCCTCGCTGTTTACGAGTGCGCTCGGGTAAACGGACCTGGTACATCTTCTCTGGAAATGTTGGTTTGTTATCATTAACATCCAACACCTGGATCACCACCCATACTGTGGTGTGTCTGGGCGAGGGACCGCCATCTGATACAGTCACCTGGACACAGAAACAGTGATGAAGCATTTCTGCTCACCAAGGCTGCATGTTCTTAACATGTAATTTATTCCCTTGATGCAAAGCTGATTTTTCTGCATCATCACTTTAGTCTAGTCTGTTTTAAAATGTTGACTTGCTGCTGAAGAAAGATTTTAATTTAATTTAATTTTATTGTGGGGAGAGTTACAGCAAAGCATGAGTCACAGCACTAAAGACGCTTGTCTTAGCAGAACCCATTATAGATGGACAGGAAAGGAGAAATAAGATTCTACATATTTTTTCTCTCTCTAGAATAGAGTGATGATGAGTCATGTTCCGCTTTTCTCTCATTTCCTGTTTCTGATATTCAATCCATTTTTCATTAGCAAACATGCCCATCGCTCATCTGCCAATCAGCACGGCCGCACGTGGCTGCTGGCCAATCGGAAGAGCGCAGTGCAACATTTAAATGATATCATTAAAAACAAAAGCCACTGTGTGTGCCATCCATCTCGGCAACAACAACAACAGAACGATTAATTCAATTCACTTTATTCATTTCCTTTCACAGACTGCCGTGCCACGCCTGTACAAATTCAACCTGTCTGTCTGAGAGAAAGAAAGAGGGAGCAATAAATGAGAAAAAAGAGGGGGGTTGTGATAAATTAAAGGGGCGTTTGGTCTGTATACTGTTTGGGTGTCAAGGGATCACACGGTGAACGGGTAACATGACGTGAGTGACAACTTCGTTCTTAAAAGATCAACTCGACAAATTGCTTTTATTACAAACACAAAACACCCACTCGAAAACACTGACTTTCGAACTTAAACATGCACGAAAGGCAAGCATTCTGAATTCCAAATAAGTGTCTATAAGGCTCAGTCAGAACACGTCGATAATCTTGTGTTCATATGAAGTGAAAATTGCCGTAATTCTCCCGTCCCTCACAAAAAATTGATCTGCAATTTGGAGGCAGTGCAAATTAGCATGGCTCGCAGCTCTCACACCTGATGTGTGTTTGTGTGAACGTGGGATCGCATGAGTGTGTCTCACCTCCAGTACGTGCTCAGCTTGCTGTTCGCGATCCAGTTTCCGAGAGGTTGTGGTAATCAGACCTGCAACACACAAGATGGCTCGTTTTAGCAGGCGCTTTATAAATATCAGTCTCTAAGTAGAGGTAATGACAGTGATTCAGGTCTGGCAAACCTTAAATTCTCTAAACTAGCTTCATTGTTGTTAGATGAAATGCACTAAAAGTAATGATTACTTGGAGTTTTTGATACTGTAAGGGAACAAAATAGAGTTTTTGAATGATTCAGTTAAAATAATGATAGTGAATCAGACTGCACTGGTCTTGCTAAATGCAGCAACTCAATAGTTTACTTCCCATGGTTTTGTGATACACAGGTTTTCCTCCTCGCGTTCACTTCAGACTGCAAGCTTAGGCTGGATAAAAATGTAATTTCTTTAGCATGGCGCTATAAATTGAGCGACACACCAGTACTGTTGCAAAGCACTGAAGGGAACACCACAAAATAATAATAATAAAAACAGTATATATAGAAAGGAACAAAAATACTGAAAGATAAATAAGCAAGCAAATAATGTATACAAACAAAACTAAGTATACAATAATAATTAATAAATAAAATAAAAAAAAATAAATATATATAGCAATAAATCATTTACAAATTTGGGGATCAGAAAGGATTCATTATTCAGCAAGGATGCATTTAATTGAACAAAAGTAACAGTAAAATATTTATAAAATATTTATAATTTCTGTTTCAAATAAATGCTGATCTATTGAACTTTTTATTCAACAAATAATCCTGAAAAACAATGTAGCACCATTTCAACAAAATTGTAAGCAACACAACTCTTTTTCTTGAGCAGTAAATCAGTATATTTCTAAAGGATCATGCGACTCTGAAGACTGGAGTAATGATGCTGAAAATTCAACTTTGCATCACTGGAATAAATTATATTTTAAAATATATTCACATAGAAAACAGTTGATTCAAATAGTAATACTATTTCACAATATTACAGATTTTACTGTATTTTTTTATCAAATAAATGCAGCCTTGGTAGGCAAAAGAGGCTAAACAATTTTTATAAAAACATTTAAAAATCTCATGGAACCCAAAAAGGAATGTGGGTAGTGCAATTTACACACACACACAAATTTATAAAGTTAAAATTGCACAAAAAAAAAGATACTTTATCACTATGAAAGGCAATGTTGATTTTAATTTTTTTTACTTTTGTAGCCCTGCTGTTGTGCTCCTACAGTAAAGTTCTCCGTGGCTCGTCAAAGTGCCTGCGGGTCCTTAACTATGCTTTCTGATCAGGCGCATCCCAGGGCGCCCCATCACTGACCCATATCAGAGATGAAGAGAGACACAAGGAGGAAGAGAAATAGAGGGGGCGGCTGTGTTGAATCGAGTCACAGCGGCACAGGGCACTCGTACTGAGAGAGAGAAAAAACGGAAGGAGGAAACAAAAAGACGGGAGAGGAGGGGAACGTGGGGGCAAACAAAAAGACCAGAGACAAAAGTTTGCTGATGACATCATGCCTGTAACACACACACAGAGTCCATTTGAGGCCCCACTGGATAATTGCTGCTACCTGAATGGGGTTTACTGGTCATAGTGGGCAAGCGGGGTCTTAACGTCTACAGACTTCTGATCTCATCATCATGGCAACCAGAGGCTCGTTACACAGCTACCGCTCTTGACCAGCGTGTGTGGGAAAGTAAGTCCGCATACGGGGGGAAAACGGACACATCAGAGCTCTAACGTTGGACACCGAACAAAAAAAAATCCCCCAGACGCAAACTTTTATAGCCAAAAGTTTCTCTTAAAGGCACAGATCACCCAAACATGAAAAGTCTGTCATCATTTACTCACCCTCATGTCATTTCAAACCTGAGTTTCTTTCTTCTGTTGAGTACCGTAGAACACATTTCTTAGAATCTTAGTAACGATGCAGTTGGCGGTACTCATTGACATTCATAAAATACAATAGAAGTCAATGGCTGCCGTCAACTGTTTGCTTACCAACATTCTCCAAAATATCCTCTTTTGTGTCCAAGAGAAGAAAAACACACAAGTGACATGAGGGTGAGAAAATAACAGAATTTGAATTTTTTGGGGGCGAGCTATCCCTTTAACCAACTTTTAACTAACAGCAATGGATTTGCTAATGAGGGTGTCTTTGTATAAGGATCCAATCAGTGAGAATGAGTGTGCGCTTAGCTAAAGAACAGCTGCATTCAGTGGAATTAGCATATTAATTAGAAAGACGAGTGATTACAAGCAATTAACTAAAACAGCAATAGTATACAACGGCATACCTATACAGGCCAGTTATCTGTTGCGTTTAGAATATGCATGAGATGTAGCTTCCTAATTATCTTTTTAGTTTTTGAGTTATTTTATAATCGCCACATGCATTTGTTTCACAGTGCATTTGTCTTTTGTTCCTCCACAGTCGTTAAAGGTTCACACGGGAGCCCTTGATTTCCCAAGAAACTCATTGTGGATAAAAATAACGTCAGAACCTTTGGAAACTGCCGGAGTTGCATGTGTTTTGTGCGTCGAATGTCTGCAGGTGGGAATTGGCCCATATGAGCGTGTCTGTGATTCATTGGTGGGGTCGGCGTCATAAATTCGAAATGTGCACCAAAGGAACGTAAACCGGCCACACACACACACACGCACGCATGCTGAGATCACACTGCATCTATAAATCAACAGCCGTCTGAAAAAGATGAAGAAACAAGAGAGTGGCAGATTTCAGTTTCAGCACAGAGGCGATTCATGCTGGTTTTTAAATTGCACGCTTTTTCTAAATGTCAGAACGGCATCCATAATTTATAGCGAGCCTTTGCACTGATTGAAAAAAGTCTTACAAGAATTATTTTTAATAAACAGCAATTAGAGGCGTTTATTTAAATACATATTTTTCCACATTAATGGTTTGAGACAGTTTTTATCCACCTTTTTCACTTAAACACCTATTTTTAGTATTTCTGCTTTAATTATAACTATTATATAAAGAGAAAATGGAATTTCTGATATATTAAAGTAATTAACCTTAAGTCATTTTATATTTCAAGGATTTTCATGTGCATGCACTTTGATGAAAACAAAAATATTATTATTACATCTTGATTTTGTGCTTCATTTAATATATTAGTAATATAATTATTTTTAAATATTATTTTTAATATATATTTTTTAAAGTATGAAAAAGTTAAATGTGTATTGAATATATTATTAATCAATATATAACATATAATAGAACATACAAAAATATATTAAGAGATTATTGTAATTTTAATAATAATGCACTTACTTATTAATCACAATCTGAATCTTTAATACATCTTAAGTAAACACCCTCTGGCATTTATTCAATGGGCACATCTTCATCAAAAAAATAAAAATATTTATGTAATAAAAATATATTAAAAATAATATAAAAATATTTCTGTAATAAACATCTCATGCAAATGTTGTTTCCTGACAAAGAAATAATGCAAAAAGTAAGGTACAAAATATTTTATGCAAGCACTTGAATGCATTAAAATAAATGTTATCATAAGAAGAGTTATTTACAGTTATGCACTATTTCAAAAGCCTGTTTTTTTGTGTCTTTTGCTTACCAAGTCTGCATTTACAATACAACAAATACAATAAAAACAGCAATATTGTGACATATTATTACAATTCAAGATAGCTGTTCTTAAAAATGTAATTTAAAGCTGAATTTTCAGAATCATTAATCTTCAGTGTCACGTGATCCTTCAGAAATCATTCTGATACGCTGATCTGCTGCTCAAGAGACATTTCTTATTATTATCACCAGTCGTGTGTGAGTTCATGCGTTTCTTGGGTATTTCTGGCCTAATTCTGTCAGTACATTACAGATAAAACTAAGACTGTAAAGAAACGCCACTAGAGAAGTACTTTAAAGATATGGCTTATTACTGATCTTCAGGCTACGCTATCGCAGAAATAATGAACGATGCTTTTGATAAAACTCCGGGAGTCGTCTATTATTCTAAATGATCCATTATGGAGGATAATCAGAATGATCGCAATCACGGCGAGCAGAACGAATGCGGATCTCCGCGGTGTATCGCTGCTTCAAGAACGGAGAAAACAGGGTGTTTACATGCTGTAGAAGATGCAGTGATTATCAGAGCCGCAGCAGACAGAGAAAGAGAGGGAACGCTATTCTTAGAGTCTTTCATCATGAGCAGGAAGACAGAACAGAGCGAGAGAAAGACGGAAGGATGCTAAGGAGTCGCAGGGAATGGAAAAGTAAGAAACCGAGAGAGACAAAAAGACACGTAAGGCCTTGTGAACGAGAGAAAGGGAGGGTGATACAGCGAGAGAGGGAGGAGAGGAAGGTGTTAGGAGAGGATAAGAGAGAGATGAGAGAGGATGAGACGGAGGGGGAGGAAAGACGAGGAGGAGAACGACCAAAACGCGAATGTGCAAAACCTGTCGACGACGAATTACTGCTGAGACAGGCAGAAGAGAGAAAGAGCCAGATTTTGCAAGCCTTTCCAAGAGTTTAAAGCTGAAAACAAGCACTGTTGTGGAAGTTTGAAAACTGTTGACCGTTCATCCGTCCAAACAGACTGTGACTGATGAGTGAATGAAATCGAGTTATAGGAAGCGCGACACTGCCTGGGTTGAATTGCTAGAGTCTGGCCCTGGCTGTTTTACCTGACGTAAGTGAACGAAACGAGAGACGCTCATGTCTAATAATGGTGGAAGTGTTTGTGTTCAGCTCTCCTCCTGTGATCTTACACACTCTGTCTCGTCTGCAGGAGACTCTGTTTACTGACTGCAGAGCAGCTTTTAACTAATGTGGAAAGCCACTGAAAATCATTATAAAAATGTTTTACCCCCCTCCACAGAAGCCCAGAAGGACACTTCTGTGATCTGCTTCAGAGGAAACCGCAAAAAAATGAGTTTTGATGCTGCTGCGAGAAATACAGTTTCACACAGATCTAATAGAATGATTATATATGAAAAACATGCAAGGAAAACTTTTCATATGAATACATACACACATGTATAATGTATTAGAACATATGTATTAGCTCAAATAAAATGTGATTTCTTTTTGCATTTTTAATTTTACTTTCTGCAATATTTTGGTTTTACATTAACTCTATACATACTGTAGTTTACATTATAAATGAATAACAAATATTATATAGATAAAAAATGTGTACATTTACAAAATAATACAATATTATAATAATATTAATATTACTTATTAGTATTAGTATTGGTATTAATAATACAATATTAATTAGTTATGCTTTCTGTATTTTCTTCTTTCATATATATATATATATATATATATATTTCAAATATAAATATTAATGCATTGCAGAATTTCATCTTCACAAATACTTAATATCACCCTATTACTCTGTGTAAACTGCTACATTAAATTGTGAATTTCTAGCACTAAAAAGCGCACGCACACTCACACACATGCAAATTTTTTTAATAAAAAATAACGTAAAAGACATTTCATGACCAGTCAGAAATATTTATGTCCATTATATTTTCTCAATTCACCTGCTGCTGGCAAGTGTGACAAAACATGGTTTCCATTCCTCCATCTATCCATACATATATTTACCTAATCAATCATCTGTCCATCCATCCACCCTTTTACGACAGCTTGTGTAACGTCTGGTGGGATGTTCGGAAACACAATGTGAGCAAATAAATCAGAGCAAAGCGATGCTCAGGGAGCGTGTAGAAACGGCTCAGGAGTTCAGGAAGAGTGTTTAGAAGGCTGTAATGTTTAGAGAGAATGGAGGAGTGTGTCTGTAAACTGAGGTGAATGAACTACAACACTAGAGTTTCGCTCATGTTGTTCAGGGAGCGCGTGTAAACTGCTCGGTTCTGCATTTGTTTGTAGATGCACTGGGGAGAATAGACTCTGAACTTAAATAAGCCTAAACGCACTTCCAAATGATGCAATTTCCCACTGCTGTCTACAACCCAGACGCTTGAAATGAATTTATCACTGTACATAAGTAACAGAATACTCTGAATCCATAGAGGACCTGTGTTGTGGATCAGTGAATTTACAAAACGGCTCTTCTGAAAATTATTAAAATAATACTTTTTATTTGCATTAATATAATATAATAATAACCATTATTATTATTATTACTTATTATTGTTGTTGTTGTTGTTGTTGTTGACATAAAAATACTACTACTACTGAAAAAAAATAAAAATACTACAACTAATGATAATAATTTAATTTTTTTGTTATGTTGCTGTTGGTGGTATATGATATTAAATTAATGGTAATAAAAGGTATTATTATATGTTATTAGTTAACAACATAACAGCAAAATAAAATAATAATTATTATTACTATATAATTAGTGTGTGGTGATAACAACAACAATATTAGTAATAATAATAATAATAAAAACAACAACAACATCAATAACATTAATAAAATCACCATAATCATTATTATTATTGCTGTTGTTGTTGACAAAAAAAATAATAATAAAAAAACAACTAATAATAATAATAATTTTGTTTTTGTTATGTTGCTGTTGGTGGTGTTTTATTTTTATATGATATTAAATTAATGCTAATAAAAGGTATTTTTATTATTTACATAACATAACAGCAAAATATTATTAATGATTATTATTACTATATAATTACATTAGTATGTGGTGATAACAACAATATTAGTAATAATAGTAATAATAATAATAATAATAATAACATAAATAACAATAATAAACATCACAATAATAATTTAAGTATTATTATTATTATATTAATAATGCATTTTATTGATTGATTTTATATTTATATTTGTTTATTTTATCTATAGTTTTTTGTTGTTGTGGGGTTGGTTGGCCCTGTGCTTCTTTGTTATACTTTTTAAAAAGATGCATTGAATTTAATTATTTTGGACTGTGCTAAGGTTTTATTCTTTTCCTCTCCTGGCCTTTTATTTGTTGCCTGCATTCAGTATTGATACCAGAGGCTGGCTTTCTGGTATCGATCAACCGAGTTGTTTCGGGTTTGTGTATAAACTCCTCAGTAACAAACACATCTGCAAAAGCAATAAAGTGTACAAGCAACGTCCCCCATGACAGTAAAGAAATCTTTCAGAAGCATGTGTAAACTATCAAAAGAGACCTCGTATTTCTCAGCGCAGGGATCAGTCCAGGCAACTACAATATAACTTTAAGTGTCCCAGCAGATGCGTTAGACTGTTGAAGGAGCACACAAACAAGAAGCGCAGACATGCCTAGGGAGCGTGTGCAAACTCCAGTCTTGTGAAAGAACTAAAGATGTTTTGTTTTGGAGTCACCTTCACAAAACGCTGCAGTGCATCATCAAAATATCCTCATAACATCTGCCGCCAACCATGCTGACTACACACAAACACTTTCAAAAAAACACACACCCTGGCTCCATTTTCTTAGAAATGTGTCAATAAATAAACATTTCCTTGCGGCACACACAAACTCTAGTGACTCAAACATGCCATTAATTAAACACACACACATATAACAAGGTCTGGATTTTCAAAGCTGTGCATCACGTTCTCCGCTCGAAAAGAAACGTTATACAAATTATCTCAGAAATATCAATTTTAACTCTGCTTTATAGGAGAATAATAAAATGACCTCTGAAGTCATCTTTACTGTATTGCTCGATACTTCTCCACAAGTTCCCTCCTCGTGTGTACTTTATTTAAAGCTGGAATTGAATGAAATTTCCTGAGAGCGGTAATTTCATCTCAGTCTGTGCGCTTGGTATATTTGACTCGGCATTAATAATTCATGTAATCTATATACATAAACAGACAAACAAGTTTCCAAATAAAAGCCCAATAAACAGAGCTGGGGTGTGTGTGTGTGTGTGTGCCAACTAGATGTTGATGTGTAATCGTCTCTGTTACACACACACATTTAAACATGACGAGGCTGAAAGGCCTTTCTCATGACGCTGACAGGTGAGAGCAGAGGCCAGGCCTGCGCCCGTTTGATTAACATTTAGACAGCTTTCACTAGAACAAACACATACAAGACTGAAATCAAACAGTTCACACCGCTGCAAGACAGAGAGAGAGTGATAGAATGATAGAGAGAACGACAACGGCAGAACAACTGAATGACAAAATGATAGACAGACAGACAGACAGACAGACAGATAGATAGATAGATAGATAGATAGATAGATAGATAGATAGATAGATAGATA
>JAUMHE010000067.1:19148945-19176229 GCA_032359235.1 Enteromius mattozi
GTAAATGTTTCCTCAGTGAAATCATGGCGCGGTGGCTTCACTTGTTGAAGCGCGAGCTCGTCTCAGCTGTATCCATAGCTGCGCGAGAACGTGTCAACGAGGACGCGCATAGTCTACGCCGGGCGAAGGGAAATACCTAGCTGAATGCCGCAGGGATAGTTTGTAACGTTAATGTGTGTGTTTCTAGTTTTCGTCTGTTTGGGGGTGGGAGGAGCAGACAACACGTAGCCTGTCCCGTCGTTTGCGCTGCCTTGTTGAGCTTGGCACTAAAAACATTATATTTACACACTTTATTCTTTTTTTTTTTCTGAATCGTTCGGTTCTAATGCGTACCGAACCGAAATCCTCGTACCGAACGGTTCAATACGAATACGCGTATCGTTTCACCCCTACTGGACATATATTAATACATAATACTAATTTAGAGCCTGTCCTCCTACATAAAACGACTCTATAGGTCGTTTGTGCAAGTGTTTTACTAGGTTTAATTTGTACGCATGACCACACTAACGCAACCATTACAAAAATTGTGCAAAATCATGATCTATAGGGTTTTTTGAGCCCATGTGTTCTCTGGGTTCAACCCATAATCGCATGATCACGTCTCGTCTTACAACACATCTCTCTACAAACTGAGCTACACCAACCCTGAATCACATGGCCGATAAAATAGTCTAAAAACCAGTAATATGCAAATGTTCTGTTGCCGATAGGGGCGCAATTTTAGTATACACTCTGATGGGTCATATTTTACAGCTATTGTACAAACCACCTATACGGGCGTATTAGTTGGAGGACAGGTTGCTAATTTAACATTATGAACATCAGAATGACTCGCTTTTCTCATATTCAAGTGGATATGTCCACTTCAAATGATTTACAAAAGGCCGAAATGTGGAACAAGAAAAATGTTAAAAGAAAACTACTGACTGCTGCAACACATCATTGGTTCTGAGCAAATGAGAAGCACTATCTTCTGTGCTTTGAACGACTGGCAGCTATTTCTGAACTCCATAAAGGTCTCGAATTCACTGTAATATGAAGAAAATCACTTACCATAGAGAACAAATTGAAAAAAAGGAAAAGAACGCGGGCAGCTGGTATTGTACTAGAGGTGAGCATTGACTCTATTAATTAACTTCGATGATTAGATTTAATGCCGACACGGCTATTATGGTTTATTTCGGACAGAGAAATGCATATTTTACTAATGATTAGTCCTTTAACGAAGCAACAGACTGGAATTAGGCTTTACTGGAAATGTTTAAGTTGTTTTCTGGTTGATTTCATGATGGTTTGGAGCTGAAGTGACCCACTGTTTCTGTTCAGTGGCATCGGACTGGAAGACATATTCTCAAGAGAGCTGGTGCATTCATACACACTCATACATACATAATCACTTTGTTTTACATTATACAGACAAAAGCGAAATACGAGACATGCTAACGTCTACAGAGAGCATGCATATGTGATACCACACATACATTTCCAAGAAGTTCATTCAATCCCAGAGAAAAACAGAAAGAAATACTGGGCGAATAAACCCTTCTCGTTTAGAAATTGCTGGTATATTTTAGTGGTTGGTAAGAAACACTGAATTAAACATGACAGTTTGAGGTAAAAAAAAAACCTGAAACTGTATTTTCTTGTAAATGAATTCAATCTTATTTACAGCTTTGAAGACATCTCACCTTTTAAATAGATTTTCAAAGCATTTTCACTTATAATTTTTGCCAAACACAAATGTTCCTTGCAGGGTTATTATTTAGTTACTAAGTAAAACCAAAACAAAAATTAAAACCGTTAAAATAAATAAATAAATAACCAAAAAATGTTAATTATTTGGAGTACTTGTTAATACTTTGAAGACATTTGAACTTTGAAATAATTTTTAACAGTGAATATGCATTTTCATTTTATTTGTAAATTTTTGCTAAACATTGCTACAATGTTACCATCAACGCAAACAAACAAACAAACATAAATGATAATTGGAATAGCTGTTAACAGAAATAAAATAATTATTTTATTCTCAGTTAGTTATTTACAACTTTGATACAGTGAATAGGTGTTTTCATTCGTTATTTCTGAAAAAGAGCTCCAATGTTCCCAACTTTAAATCTTTAAAAACATTTGAACTTTACAGTGTTACAGTCAGTAACAAAAAAAAAAAAAAGAGGGGAAAAAAAATCTATATTTGTAATGTGTTAACAGAAATAAAATCTAATAGTCTTATTCTATTTCAGTTAGCTGCCAAGGCATTATTTCTCATTTTGCTTAAATTGAAGAACTAAAACTGAAGTAAAATAAATAAGAGCTATACAGACATTAAAAAACCTAATAAAAATGAAAAAAAAAAACACAAAGAAGTAACTAAAATTTACTCAAATTTAACTCAAAAAATAATACAAACTATAAAAATAACACTGGTATCCTATAATGGCTGTCAAAACAACTTTTCCCCCCAACCTTTATTATATTACAATGCATGGAAGGATGTCTTTTTAAAAAAAAATGTTGTTTTTTTTCAGATACTCCATATGGATAACCTCACCGTCTGCTATCAGAAATCTATGCAACATACATGCACTTAGCACTATGCTTTTAAAGCAGGCAAATGCATGCATTGCATAAGCAGGACACATCTCTTGTGTTCAGTGGTACTTCAGCAGAGAAATCTCAGAAACTCCTACGCCCACTTTGCAATAGAGACAGAAAAAGAAAAGACAGGCAGAATGAAAAGAAAGGGAGACATGAAAGGACACAAACACAGAGAAAGCCTTTATTGAGTCTGTCATTTCGGTGTGCTCATCCACTTCCCCCTGTTATTGCGCTCCTATATTTAGGAGCCAAAGCCTTGCGGGGTTATACGGGGCACGAGGCAGGGTTTCATCCAATCACATCAGGTACACGACCCCAACACTGAACCTTTGCGAGAGACGGATGGCAAAATCAGAGAGAAACCAGCAGGGACAGGTGTACGAAGATGGCCCGTGTAACATTTACGTGGCTGACAGTGTCATTTCAGCGTTTGATTGGATATGACGTGACATGAACTTGACCGCAAAAGTTTGACTGGCAGACACGGAGCTACTTTGCTATAAAGAGATTGACTGTGAACTGTTGGACAAGACAACATTTATAAATACAGTACATATAAATGGATGTAGAAACAATTTGTTACTCAGAAATTCCCAGTGAATTTCACAAAAAAGTATATATATTAAAAAATAAATAAATAATGGTTATACAGTATATATATATATAAAATTAAAACATTATTATAAAAAGAACAATTAAATAGTATATGAATATATAATAACAACCATACACATAAATAAATAAATAGTGTATTTAAGATAGCTGCGAAGGCATCATTTACTCACATTAAGTTTAATTTTGAAATGCTAAAATAAACTAAAATGTAAATAAAAAATAGTAATTGCTATACACATAAACAATGTATTTCAGTTAGCTACAAAAGCATAATCTCTCAGTTTGTTTTAGTTTAACTTTGAAATGCTAAGATAACAAATTAAAATAATCATAGTTTTACACATACACAGTTATACACATTTACCATTTGAAATCACAGTACTTCCTGAAATCAACAGGATGCCACAGTCTGAAGACTTTAGTTGCTGTAAACAATTTTTTATGGAATGGCGCTGAGAAAAAAATGATCTGACAGATATGACTGAATTATGTGTCCTGAAATATCACACCTGTCCCTGAGATAGCCCTGGGCTCTGTAAAGTGACAAAAAACATTAAATATGTGATTGTGAGCCATGGTCAGATTCTTTGGATGGCCAATAGGAAGACTCAGAGGCACTAGATCTCACATGGCAGCCCATACATGGAAAACAGGAGGCCGAGAGCGTCAGTTTGTCTATTTTGACCAATTTTGACAAAACTGAGATGACATGCACGTTTAGAGGCTGCAGTTCTGTAAAATGTTGTGTCTAGTAAAATCAAGAAGACATTTAATAATACACAAATTTGTGAACTTACAGGACCTTTAAAATCAACATGAAATGCACAAACCCCATTTACTTTCATAATGCGTAAAAACTGCTAAAGCCTCCAATCCCAACATAAGATGCTTGCAATTAATTATTACATCCCTAATGTGACGCAAATTTATAAATAAATAAATAAAACAGTAATACGTTTTAAAGTTAGGGTCAGTTGCATCCTTGCAAAATGTATTGGATGGTAAAAAATGTCTGTCACATACTAAAAAGAGCAAGGGGGGGGGCGGGACTGAAACATCAAGCGGGCTCGATGTTGTCATCTGGAAAGAAACGTCGTTTCAGCATATTTTACACTAATGAATTTTACGCAGCAACCTACATAAAAAAAGCGAACAGTGTCCGTTTTGATTTGATGTGATTATAAGCTGTAAATAACCAAGTCTATTCCCTTAATTACACACCTGAACTCAAGTAGAGCATCAGCAGTCGAACAGTAAAGGATCCGGGTGTCTAAGCGTAAGCCGGGGCTCTTTCAGCGGTGCGCAAAGCACTTAACCCCAGGACGCTATGCAGGGACCATCAGTGCAATTAGTGCACTGTAAGTCCCTGCAGATGAAAAGCGTCTGCTCAGCGGCAGCTGTAATGAGCACAGGCTTTTCTTCACACTTTGTGTTTGACATTTTTGATGCTCCGTGTACAATCAAGCAGCCTTGAATCGCTGTTTGTGCTGTGCAAACAATAGCAGCTTCCGAGCTGAAATGAGAATGCATAGAGAGCGTCTTGGGCCGTAAGTACACAGAAAATCCTTTGGATATAACGTTTGTGTTTGTCGAAACATGCCTTATGTTTTCAAGCTGAGTCTCCTTGTGTGTGTGCGTCAGGGAAAATTGCTTTCTAAGTCGTGATTGCATGTACAAAGACACGTGTGAAGTGTTTCCTTTCAATTTGTGTGTGTGCGCGTGTGCTCTTTAAGCTGTAATTGCGTCTGTAGAGTTGTGCTCCATCCCCGGGTGATTTATGGCTTATGCCAGCACAGAGCTAACAAGGGCAATAAATTCCCTCACTTGCTAGTGCTACTGCAAAATGTGTGTATGCCTTTGCAAACATGCAATCATGTCATGTGGAGTACAACACGCAAACTGCCTTTGAGTCCTCATTCTTTCCATCAAATCTATACAGACACGCAACAGCTGTATGCAAACAGTTAGATAGACTGCTCATTGAAAAAAGTGACAGGTGAGTGATGCAAAGTGCACAACCTTTGACACTGGTTCCCTGACCTTTGACCCCCCCGGGTTTGGCCAATCTGTGCGCGAGTATGCAAATGGATGAAACATTTACTTATATGTGTCTGTGTGTTTATGCAAAATAGAGAAACCGTGAAGGAAGGAAAGGTTAAGAGAAAAACAAAGAAGTTTGTGCAGATCATTTATGGTTGCAACCATAGAAACAGGCTATCAGGAATCTTTAAAACGTAAATGTTTGATGCCGAACCGTCAAGTATTGCTTTATACAGCGTGTAATGTTTGCAGCACCAAACAGAATTGGAAAAATAAAAGAGTGTTTCCAACAGTGTTTCAATCCTTCTTTCATTGTTAAAACAAACAGAGAGACAGTCCCATTGGGGATATGCATATTTAAAGTCAGGATTGAAAAATACTAAAGGGCAACAAAATATTAATTACTTAATGTTAAATAATTATTGGATATAATGTTATAATGATAATAATAATAACAATAATAATAATAATAACTCTTAATAATAATAATTAAGAGTTCCTTAAGAGGCAGAACAGTGGTTCCACTGAAACCGTTTCAGAGGCTCCTGGGGCATATGGCATCCGCAGCCGCAGTCAAGGATTGCTTCATATAAAACCACTTCAGCACTGGCTATACTCCCGAGTCCCGAGATGGGCATGGCGCAGGGGGACACTCCGCATCATAATCACGCCGGTTTGTCGTCGCACTTTTAGCCCATGGACAGACCTTGTGTTTCTATGGGTCGCGGTGCCCTTAGAACAACTGTTGTGGCAAAAAAAAAGACCCCAGTCTGTCGTCATGACATAATGTCTCCGTTCCCTCCATCAGGCAATGAGGGTTACATACTGTACGTAACCAAGACGTTACATTGTGTTGTTTAAGTGTTCCCTTTATTTTTTTGAGCAGTATATATAACATTTATTTTGAATGTTATTAATCAAGGTTAATAGTTGGACAGCATTAATATATATATATATATATATATAAAATGATATTATTTAATTATGATGTTATATGCATGTGTATATATTTTACAATATTAATTAATAATTTAATATAATTAACTAATGTAATAATAATTCTATTGTTTTGCAATAATCTTAATAATATAAGAATAATTTAGTTCATGCCTAAGCTGTTCTGGACTGAAAAATGCAAGTTTTTATTGAGGTGACCTGCGTCATGTGAAATATGACTGAAAAAATAATAACCAAAACATATGTATACAGTTATAAATTATTCAAAACTTTGAAGAAAAATATCAATGTAAATGTGTTAGCCATTGCTGGAATATTCAGTACTGCTAAGTTTATTAGTTGATTTTTCCCTTAAAATACCTCACACTTCAGAATCACAAGCTAAAATGACACCTGAAAGATCTACAGCTTGAAAAAAGAAGAAGCCCAAGACAGGTGTGATATCCTCAAAGACTCAAGTCGACTCCTGACAGACACTGATCCAGCTGCTGCCAGGACACAAATCTCACAAAACTCTGTTTTTAAACCACTCGTACCGCACTACTGAAGTACAGAGCTGGAGATACTTTGCTTTGTTGCTCTCAGGGAGTTGTAGCAGGATTTAAAAAGTAGAAGGTGACTGTTCTGCACCAGTGTGTGTGATTCATGCCCTTTAAAGGCCACGGTGAACCCTCTCGTTTCAGTCTTAAAAGAAATAGACAGATATTCATGGCTTACCCTCCTTTTTTCCTGATTCCCTCATTCCAAGGAGAGGTGAAAGACCACGGGAGATCTGAGGGTCGTTTTGAAACCTCCAGATCATTTTCAGCAGCTTGCGGGTGAGTAGACACACAAACACACACACGCCATTCTGGCCTCTGAACCCCAAACTCTTTCATCCAGTCTCATTTTCTTTTTCCCCTCAGTCTCTCGATTTACACTGTGTTACAAGCCTCGTCAACTTCATTCGGTTGGTCCATGGTTTCAACATATTCTTATCCAGTGCTGGGTAGATTCTTTACAAATTGTAGTACACAAAAATGCTGAATTAAATTAATTGTGTGACCTCTCCGTTTTCTAATATAATAGTCACCTGACTATTGCCTGGTGTTTGAAGTTACTGTAAAGTCCATTACACACTGACTACGAATTTTTGTCATAAAACAATTTGGACCGGTTTGATTTTCTGTGTTTTGCATCTGTAGCAAATGTATTCATGTAATAAAAGTACCAGTAATCTAATTACGAGCATTTTAAAATGCTAAATAATCTAATTACAAGTGCTTAATTTTTAATAATCCAGATTACTAGAAAATAGTTACTACCCAGCACTTCTCTTACAAATCCCTGATGGAAAAAAGGGATGAAACATGGTAGATTATCCAAGCAGGACATAAGCAGGTACTATTTGCGGTAGACCATCTTGGACCAGGAACATCCCATTTCAAGGTGGTCAAGATGGCTTTTAGATCATGGTGACTGATCAACCAGCTTGCACCAGCTTGGATCTACTAGAAATAAGCTTCCAAAACATAGCTACCATCTTAAAGCTGGATTTTTCAACAGGAACACTTCTTTTATGCCACATAGCCTACTTCTTTTTCACAGTTTATTGTACCTCTGCCACCTTCCAGGCTGACAGATATCACATACACACGCACACTTTCGCACATACTTCATTGTGCCTTGTGGATTGTTTGGTCTTATGGACTTAAAAAAAAATGTGAGTGGTGTTTGCCTTTGTAAAAATAGCATAGGTGTTGTGGTTTAGTGCTAGGATGTTGCTATGTGGTTGATTGGTTTTTATGCGGTTGACAGATGACATACTGATGTTAAACACTTACAGTCAAGAATTTGATCAATCCCTAGCACTAAGCATGAGTAATAATAATAGTAATGCTTGCCTTCAGAAGCAACACTAATAAAAACCCAGATAAAAATCGGTTTCACTGACAGAAAACTCACTGTCAAGGGGAACGAGAAAATGACAGAGTGAGAGAAAAGGGGGAGAGGAAAAAAATTGAGGGTTAAAACTAAGTGTGTGGGTCAGACAGAATGACATGACAACTGCAATAAACGTAAATAAAAGAGCTTTGTGTGGTAATTCAGTCCATCCGACAGAGGCTTAACACATAAATCAACCTCACACAAACACACACACACTTTTCGGCACATACGCTGATATTTCATTATTCGCAGACACGCACACACATGCACACACACTTTGTCCAACAGAACTGGACAAAAACAAATGATCCCATCAAAACAGTGCATGTAAATTAAATGCAGTGCATGAAACCCTAACCATAACGCTATCAAAATTTCGGTCGCATTTCAATCATTTCCCCTCCATCTCAACTGTCAAAACTCGACCTAAATAAAATGTAGGCCAGTGCAGTGTTTAACTAGCCTGAGGTGATAAACCATTTAAGCCTATTCACTCTTCATTTATGTGTCCCATGAAGCCACTGTGAGTGGCATATAAGTGTTATATTTTTTCCTTTCTGTATCACAGGCTCTATCTGCAGCATATTAGATGTATTCAATACCTAGTGATTATGCGAGCAAAGCAAGCTTCTTGTGAAAAAAGAAGATTTGTTACCTTACCATGTTAGCTCTTTACCTTACACTGAATGAAATGAAGTAAGACACAGCATATTCAACCAAATAGCAAGCACTTTGAACTTGCATCATTGAACTTTTAAAGTAATTCAATATGAAAAACATGATCGACACATACCTATTTCTTCGTCAATGGTAAACCTCCCAAGACCACTGCCATCACGTATGGAGTACTGCACCTCGCCGTCCCTTCCCGTATCATCATCCCTTGCAGAGACCTGGAGCACAGAAGTCCCGATTCGAACGCTTTCCTTCACTGATCCGTTCATGGCAAAGTTCGAGAAATACGGTGCGTACAGGTTCTCATTAACATCCACCACCTCCAATTCAACAAAGCTGACTGACAGGAGAGACACCGGTCGGCCTTTGTCTTTTGCTCGAACTGTTAGGTTAAAGAACTGCTGAGTTTCGTAATCCAGCTCCTTAGTAAGACGAATGGCACCGCTAGATTTGTCGACTTCAAAACGACCATCGTAGTCGTTGGCGAGCGAGTATCGCACCTGCCCTCCAAGTCCCAGGTCAGGGTCTTGCGTATCCAACCAAGCAATGACAGTGCCCACTGGGAGGTCTTCTAGTGCACGTGCGCTGACAACACTTGGGATAAAGGCTGGTGGACAATCATTAACATCCTCGAGATAGATTGTAAGAGTTGTTACTGAAAACTGTTGAGCCACTCGCTCTGCTCGATCTCGTGCTTCCACTTTTAATACGAAGAATGGAACAAACTCACGGTCCAGCTGACCTGCAACATATACAATCCCACTGGAGCTGTTGATGCCAAACTGTGATGTGCTGGTGAGTAGGGAATACTGGATCTCGCCATTGAGACCTTGATCTTTGTCAGTACCTTCCACTTGGATGACTTCGGTACCAATAGGGGTGTTTTCGGGAATGCGGGCCTGGTAGCCGCCGTCTTGAAGAAATTGAGGTGCATTGTCATTTGCATCTGCTATGTAAACTGTAAGAAGCCTCCAGGAGGATCTTTGCGGTTGGCCTAAATCATACAGTGTGATGTTTAGAAGATAGCGATCTGTCCTTTCACGGTCTAGAGGAAGGAAGATGCTTATTACTCCATTTAGAATTCCAATAGTAAAACAACTGTCTGTGTTGCCATCAGCAATGGCGTATAAGAATTGTCCATTGAACCCAGTGTCTCCATCAAAGGCTTTTACCTGAAATACACTCGTGCCAACTTGTGCATCCTCACGCACAGTGATGTCAGTTGGGAAGGATTTGTCAAATTGAGGCGTTTGACGGTTCACAGAGAAAAGGTCAATAAAGCCCTCTTCTATTTTGGGTTTACTGCTAGCTTTGGCTTTCTTCAGAAGTTTCTCAGCTAGTCGTTGGGCTACTCTGGTTTCGGTACAACTAAAGCTTTTGGGCGGTGACTTCCCTTGCACTACAGATATGTTCACAAACATGGGATCGGAAAAGTGTTCCCCATCTGTAGCAGTAATCTTTAGACTGAATGAGTTTTTGGGTGCCGCAGTGTTTAGGGAGTGATGTAAGGTCATGACACCAGAATCGGGATTTAAGTCAAAGTACCCACGCTCATTCCCTGAGAGGATCTTGTATTTGACTAGCTCTAGCTCATCAATGTCTATAGCTGACATTGTGGCGATAACCTCACCTACTGGAAGGTCTCGAGAGATAACACCAACACAGGCCACTTTCTCAAATAGGGGTTTGTTATCGTTGACATTCTCTAGGTGCACAGTGACATTAACTTCACTCTCACGCCTATAAGGGGATCCCCAGTCAGAAGCACGAACCACAAAACTAAAACTCTCTACAGATGATTCAAAGTCCAGCTCCTGTGTTGTCGTGACTGCTCCAGTGAACTGCTGCACGCTAAAAGGTAATGGTGTCAAGCTAGCCATGCTATAAGTGATGTACCCGTTTTCCCCATGGTCACCATCAGAAGCAGTCACCACAACAACAGTGGTGCCTACCGCAACACTTTCATTGACAAAAACCTCATAAGACTGATGGGCAAATGACGGTGCATTATCATTGGCATCCTCAAGAATGACTCTAACCTTGACCCTAAGGTCACTGTCTACTTCCAAGACCTCTAGCTCAAATACCTCCTGTGTGAGTAGAGTGAGCCAACGTGCCGTGCTGATGACACCAGTCATGGTGTTGATACTGAAGAACCCTGAATCAGTAGATGGGGTCAGGATGTACTCAGCATCATCTGGCTCTGGCTGGAGTTTCACAGCCTCCACAACAGTTCCAGGAGGGGCAACTTCACTCAACAGGACCTCATATTTGTCCTTCTGAAATGTGACTTCTGCCGGGGCTGGTCGTGACAGTCTTAAATGCACAGTGTGCACAACAGAAAACTTCTGAGGTGTTCCACGATCCCGAGCCTGTAAGCTGAGGTTTAATCCAAATGGATAACTGTCCCAGTCGAACTGCTCTGTTGCACGAAGGACAAACTCATTAGATCCTTTCCGAGTGACTTCCTCATCCACCAATTCTTCACTTGGCATCTCTGTTCTTTCGATGCTGAAGAGCTCAAGAAGATCCCCAGCCACGATGCTCACTGTTTCAATTGCTCCATTTGCCCCTTCATCAAGATCCTCTACGGTGACCACAGCTACGACTGGGGACTTCTCAGTCCATACAGGTGCTAATGTAACGACACTCAGAGTGGGCACATGCTCGTTAATCCGTTCTACATGAACAAACAGTTTAGCTGTACTGCTTACTCCATTATTCCCATAGAGCTTCATTCCCCGGTCCACAGCCTGGATCTCAAGATCATAGCGGCTTTGAGTGTCAACATCCAGCTTCCCACTGAGAAAAACAACTCCGCTAGTCGGGTGCACAGCGAACAGCTCCATTCGCTCCTTAAAAAAGTAATAGAACTCTCCATTTGATCCTATGTCGGCATCCGTGGCAGTGACCTGAGCGATGCTGGTGCGTAGGGGCGTGCTTTCCGCAATGGTAACTGAATATGTGGTAGGGGAGAAAAGTGGTCGAAGGTCATTCATATCCAACACCTGCACACTAACTTTAGTCCAGGCCTCCAGTGTATCCCCCTTAATGGAAGCTTTCACTGTCAACACGTAGTTGTCCTGAACTTCACGGTTCAAGATGGCAGCATTCCCCCCTTTGGTTCTTATCCGCAGGAAGCAGAAATCCCCCAGAGTGTACTCCTCGGCCTTGAAGAATCCTTCCTCGTCCCCGGAGGTAATGCGGTACCTCACCTCCCATGAGTGATGTTTGAGAGGGACGCCCATGCGCACCTGGCTGGCAGCGTAGGTGCGGGCGGCAGAGTTCTCGTAGACCGACGCATGGTACAGTGGTTGAGTAAACTGTAGCCGGGACCTTTCACCTTGGCAGTGGCCAGGTGGCGGAGAGATGAACAGCAAAAGGGCCAATTGTAGGAGAAAGGCCCATATGCCTGCCCAAAGGGCCATGCTCACTGCCTTCCCATCACCAAACCCATCCTGGAGAAAGAGAGAGAAAAAAAAAAAAACAGAGAAAGATGTTAGGAAGAGCAGATGACATGACAGTACACAACCTGACCTTTCACATCTAAAGCTCATAGGTCACTAGGGATCAGTCAAAAAGATCAAACACAAGCAGAGGAAGTCGTGTTCTAAAGAAGGGCTGGTAGCCAGGCAACCGCAAGCCAAATGACATCACTACCCAGGTCTCAAAATGGACACTGACACACAATTATATACTAGAGAAAAACCCGGAGGATGCAATTCAGGAAAATTCACTTACACACACTCTACACACAAGAAAAAACAGCAGGAGAATGCAAGTCAGGAACAAAATAATTATAGAGAACGAAAGATCAAAAATATAACCCGTGAAAACGAAGACACACACACACACACACACACACTCATTATATGACATGGTTTTAAAAAAGCTCTTGAGAAAGGACAAAATGTTGTGGATTCAGCAATATACTGGTCATGATAAAGTGCTGCTGGAGAGGAAGTCTGTGAGTGTGGGTTTACATAGCTATACTTGGGGAACGAAAATTGTCCCCAGAAGTTAGCTGAATCCGACAAAGCCTTTGGGGACCTAAATTTAAAAAAAAAAAAAAAATCATACATTCAATATATATATATATTTATTATTTTAATTCTAAAAATGCTAACATTTTTGTTTAGAGTAAGTGATTTATAATTACCTTTATACAAAACAATAGCAATCTAAGGTATGTATTCAATTTGTTGTGCTTGTGAGTTCATGCTAGCAAAGAAAGGCATTTTGCATGTGTGTATGTGTATGGTACATCAACTCTAGTTTTAGACACTGATTGTTTTGTGTGTGCCCTGCGGGATGGTTAGGATGTGTTCCAGTCCACAAAAATGCAATGCTGACCTTACCATGCACACACACACTCTCCAACTTTTGCCCACACAAAAACACACACACACACACTGAATGGAGTTGCTGTGGTCAGCCCACACATGACTCAGCACACACATACACACACATCCCCCTCCACCTCTAATGATATCCTACAGCATACTCACCAAGTCAAGTCTCACAAACTGGAATTGGCAAACACACACACACATATTCACACACAAAGTCAAAATGCAGAGATCAGCTTATTTTATTTCTTCGGGTCTATTTCTCTCGGTTTCTCTCTCCATCACACTCTCTCTTTGTGTCCACACACACTGACAGACAGTCTGTCAGATTAAAACCAGCAGGCATTTTGGAGCAGTCAAGGTTCAGTACGCAAACAGCGTCTTGTCTCCCCTAAAGCCTTGTTTAGACTGACCAAATCTCCGGCTCAGCTGGCCAGAGACTTTACACAACACAATAAAAACGCATATCATGAGGCCAACTCAAACACCGCAGTGCATAAACACATAGACACCATCAAAACTACCTAGCTATAAAAAAATTATACTCAAACATTTTTTGAATTTTCCATCTTGGTTATTGGTATATTAAAATGTCCAGTTGGACTACTATACAGTACTATAAAGTTCACTCAATACTTGTAACCTATAGCAAATCATGCTGTTGAATATGTCACTGTAACACTGTAACAAAAAAACATAAACATTGCTTAACCTAAGACAAGGCATCAATTTTACTTACGATGACTTTTAAGAGTAACTTTGATCACTTTCGAAATAATATTTTCTTAAAAATTTTCAAACTACTAAATAACATTAAACACTCAAATATTAATAACATAATTAGAATCACCATTACCAATACAAATTACTTTTTTGTAACATTGGCCAATTTTTGACCAATATTTTTTTTTAAATGTTAATATAACGTTTCTGAAAACACTCACTTAGTAAGTTGTTTTTGAATATGTAGTCCAATAAAGTACAGCTTAAGGTAACACATCAATGCTACTTTGATCATTTGTTGAACAATTATTACTGTAAAAATACAAAATGTTAACAAGAACTTTTAGTTGTAGTACTCATTCTTCAATGACTTTTTAAATAACTACATTATTAGTCTTTTGCCTTCAATTAACACTATTTAAAAATAACACAACCTTTAAGTAAGGTTAGCCAACATTTCATGTCCTAGATTGGACAAACACAAAACATTGCCAACTATTTTATTAGTACACACTATTGATCATACAAACTCCCACAGTGGTACACACACATACATGCACACACACACTCACTAATTAACTACAAAAGACAAAACATTATCAATAAAAAGCCATTATCCACATAAGCACAATGCATCATCAATACATAAAGCCATTATGACAAACCACTGTCAATACAATTGCACACTTAAATAACTACATGACATATTTCCAGTCAGAAGTCACGCAAACTTTAACAAAACAGATGTACTATTAGCCACGCTTTGCAAAATGCAGTTTGGAAACATTAATGAACTTGGGATCCTGTGTTCGGCTCATTCACATGCAACAAATACTCCATCAAAAAACTGCACTGAAAAATCATGCTTGTGTTTTCCTTCCTAATGAAAAGTGCATGCATGCGTGTTTATCTGCTGATATTTTGTTATCTGAAAACTGCATTATAATCTATTCTCTGACATCTCTGCGTTTAAGAAAAGCCGCAGTGCTCCACTGCATCTGAATGCGTGTGCATAACGTGTCGACCAATCCGATATTCCAAGAAACACAGAGGAAGTGATGTAGAACAAAGCGCATTTCCATAACAGAGAGAATTCTAAATGACAAGAGTGTGCGTGAGATGTCCTGATATCCACAGACCATGGCATGATCCTTTCACTTCAGTTTCATGTTAAAGAAAAGCCGGACTGATGCACTTCTTCTAAATGTCTGTGTGTGTATTAGTGCTGTCACAATACCAATATTTCAGTAGTTGATACTTAATGCAAGTGAAATGACAGAGGGGAGCACAAATAGAAATGACCTCCAGTCAACAGACCTTCAGTACAAAAAGCAGTGGTTTTATTATAGTAAAAGTGTAGTTTTCTTGGAATGGAAAAAGTTTGTTTTTAGGGTCACCATTGACTCCCATTGTATTTTTTTTTCCTCATGCAGGTTTGGAACTACTTGAGGGTGAGCAAATGATGACAGAATTTTCACTTTTGGGTGAACTATTCCTTTAAGCAATATTGCAATATGTTTTTGATCAGGCAAACAAAACAGCCACCTATTGGGGTCTAAGAAGACATGACTGGAACGGAATAGTTTTTACTTACTAAAACCTTGTCTGTTATTTAATGGCCCAGTCAGTCAATGACTTCACAGACAGCGTTTCTGCATGAAGGTACAAAAACCGGTCTCACACAGGCCTCAAAGGCACCATAACGTCACGTCTAATGATCTAGAACAAATTCAAGTGAGCTTTAGACATAACCAAGTGAATATTTTATGACTACTATGCTTGTATCTCAGTAAAAACAGAATTGCAAGTTGGACATCTATTTGGACAGATTTACTTGCTCCCAACCACTTCATTAGACGTCAGTTTTATTCTTCACATAAGGATACGCCATCAAAAATGGACCAGTTGAAACTTTTACTGTCAGACAGCACTGCAGAAAGACTGCTAAAATGAGATTCATTTTTAATTTAGCACTAACTTTGTTTCTAAGTACTGTTTTTCTTTGACATCCCTAGTTTTTTTTCTGCTGCTGCTTGTGTGTTTTTTCATGTGTGTGTGACAACAAATCCAATATTCTGAGTGTTGCATAGAGGAAGTGAGGGAGAACAAATGGCCATTTCCATAACAGAGAGTTCTGATGGACTCTGTGTGTGTGTGTGTGTGTGTGCTTGTTTTGGTGTCATTAATTGGAGCGGGATCTTTATTGCTGCTGGCATTGGTTTCTGTAAGCGTCCTGTCAGTCTGAGCCAACGACCTCTGAACACACACACACACTCTTTTCCTTCACACATGCTGCGGCTAAACGGACAGTGCTAACAAGCGCAGTGTGTGTGTGTTTGAGGGGACGTTTGTGATTTGGAGGTCCCTCATGCAATCATGCGACCCGCAGAAGCAGAGCAAAAGCCCTCCGAGAAAAAGTGAGCGGGAGAGGAGGACAGTGAGTTCAAAGCTACCAGTGGAGAGCCTATGTATTATGCATAAGACAAAGAAAAGCAGAACAAGTACGCGAGAAGGAAAAGTTGTGTGATTCCCTCTTGTCATGTCCAGTCTGTTACTGTGTGTTGTTCTGGTGGGATGAGTTAAGCTGTGCTGTTTTATGTTGTGAGATGTGGTGCATTCACTTCACGGGCTTTCTTGAACATCAGTATGCGTGTGTGTGTGTGTGTGTGTTTATGAGAGAGCAAGATCAAACATCAGAAAAACTTTTAAACACCTCCAAACAGACTCCCATTGAATACAGATTTCGCTAAAAAGGCTTAATAAATTATCATGCAGTATTAAAAAAGCCTGAAATTTCCGGAAATGTAGCAATGTACTGTATGAAACGCAGATCACAGAGGACACTTTCAAACCATGCAGATTTCGCTTCATCAATAGAACAAATGCATGCACAAATCCCGAACCAGTTGTGAAATATGCCTGGGGAAATATTAAATGACTGGATTTAATCTGCAAAAACTCTCCAAACTATGATAAATACATGCTACTTTCACCTAGTAATTACAAATGATATTCTCTCTGCAGTTCACATCATGTGCAGTGTCCACTGCATTATCTTTTATGATATACATGTATATGATATTATGGGATTCATCACAAGAATGAACACTAAAATATACCACAGTTAATCTATAGTACTCTAATTGTTTGACTAATGAAATGCCATTGCCTTTCCAGCTAGTTGTAACTGCATAATACAATCCTTTGACTGAATCATAATGAATAATGAATCATGATGAATCAATAACGAATTAAGAAGGATAATGAATCATTCAAGAATTGTGACTTGGTTTGAATGACTCATTGCAAAGAACCAATTTAAATGAATGATTCATTCACCTATTGAGCATTGCAATGGCTTGCGATTTCATATCACTATAGAGATATAAATGATTCATAATGACTTTTCAGATCTTCTTCAGGGATGGTTTCTCAGAACATTATGGCAGTGTTTGAGTCCAAATCAAGACTGAGACCAGAAGAGAGTCCAACCATGAGATCAAAACCATGACAATATGCACTTGGACTTGAATCTCAGTTCTTGAGTCCAAGTCTGAGACCATATTTTCATGATTTTAGTCTCGTCATGGATACTGGAGCATGTGGACTCAGTCTTGACTTGGACTCGTCCCTCTTGGTCTTGATTCAAATGAATGGGTCTCAACTACAACACTGCATTCCAGTCAATACTTCACACTACAATTCTCTATGTATATGAACTGAACAACCTTCAAATGTGTTCTTCAGTCTGCTCTAAAACTCCTTACACATTTTCCTCACAAAACCTCCATAATCACCACGTCTCTCTTCAATTCAGCTTTCCTCAGGACATCACTGGACCAATTTGCAGTCTCATAAAAAGGCCCTGCTATCTAGTATAAAACAATTAGAGGAAGAGCGACAACCGTTAGTTGCAGGATGTACATTGTCATCTATATGAATAAAATTATGTCCCTCGTTACAGCTTGAATGGACTGCCATCTGAATGCATGATTTTTTTATAACAGAGGAGCCATACAAAACATTATCCTTACCCTCCGTCCTCGCAATCTGCCCAATTCAAACTTTTCTTTCACAGTAACCCTTTTAACCCACATTCTTTATATTTCATTTCTAACTTTAGGGAAAGTACTTTAAGTCTATTTGGACTTACTCTGACAAGATTTTTTCTCAGTTTTAGGGTTGTGCAATATTGACAAAATTAGTACTTGATATTTTGTCTGATAACTATACATAATTGTGTACCTTGGCTAGTTTAGGCCTGTCATGGGTAATTAAATATGACGCTAAAAACAGCAAGTACTGTTGGTGGTGGCAAGTCGGTCTTAATTGAATGATTAATTGAATCATGGATTCAAACGATTTGTTCAAAACAGCTGATTCATTTGAATTTGAAGTAAGTGGCTGTCTTCTAGAAAGGATGTGCCCGCAGCAACACTACAACGAGAATAATAGCTCCACCTTCTATCTTTACGTAAACATTTGGGTGGTGTTACGAGTCGTTTTATGGGGCGTGGACAAGTCATAACTTTAATCTTTGCAACTTCAGGGATCTTATCTATTCGAGAAAGGAAAATTTTTAAATAACATCATATGACCCCTTTAACTTTTAGTTTTCGTTAAACTGTTGTATAAAGTGAATATCTCAACATGTCTAATCCTCATATGTCAGCTCGTACATTCATTTTCATAGACAGCAAATATTGCAATAAATACCTTTACTCAGTACACTTGTCTCAGCTTTAGGTTCAAATTTTACAAGCAAAATAAAAGAACTTTCTTCATGAATACAGACTACAACACAACAAGATAAAATATAACAAAATGAAACCGAAAGCATGATAGAAAAGGTTCATGCTGTCCGCTTTGTGTTACAGTTTCCAAAACGACATCGTCCCTGTCATCTGTATCACTGTAGGAGTAATAGGCACAGTGTGAACTGAATCCTGCTGACATGAAGGTGCGTGTATATTAAACATCAATCAAGCCGAAGCATGCAGACACCACATTTCTGTGTTCTAGTCCAGCGGTTATGTGTGTCACACACACGCCAGTCTACGTTAGCATGTAAAGCACCCTCCGTCCTTTAATATTTTACTTTGTGCCTTCACGGCTCTGTGACCATTATAACGTTAAAAGAGGGCCGCTCAGTCGCTGAAGCAAAAAACCTGTTTCAAATCAAAACACGCCCTCAAACACACCCCAGCAAAAAATGATTTTAGAGAGCAAATCTGCACTTCACAGAAACATGATTCCTGATATAACTACTATTTATTAATAAGTAGGAGGATTCGTAAAAAAAGTTTAAAGTTTTAAGATGCTATGGAAACAAAATGTGAGCCGTCAAGACTTGTGGATGAAAATGGTGAAGGCCTACTAATGAAATGAAACCATTTTCAGGCTCTGTTGGTTGGAAACATCATATTGCAGACATAGATGCACTCTGGGAGTCGTTATGGATAGAAAATGCGAAGTGCAGCCGGTGCTGTATCATTGTTAGTGTTGAGTTACTGTATGCTGAAGTACAGAGAGTGATGTTAACACCAGCTCTGCGATTGTGTTTAAAGGTGTTCATTGAGTCAAAGAAAACTTTTATTAATGCATTGGTGAGTCACATTGTGTTTGGTTGTATTGTTCTGTACTTGCTATGTGTTGTGTGCATTTAATCTATATATATATATATATGTATAAATATATATATATATTTCTCCATTCACAGTGAATAAAATAAAAAATAAAAATATTAAGTACATTTTTTAAAAACAGATTAATGACATAAAATAAAAAGTAAAATGAATAAAATTTTTTAAATAAAGTTATATATAAAATAAAATAAAAATAGAGTAATAAAATAAAGAAAAATAAAATATTACATAAAATCTTACACAAAATATAAAATAAAAATTATACAAGCACTAATAAAAACAAAAATGGAATAAAATATTAAAGAAAAAATATATAGACAAAAGTAAAATCTAAATAAAAATGAAAAAAAAAAATATATTAGCGATAAAATAAAAAAAAATAACATAAAACTGTACAAGCATACCTAAAAAAATAAATGAAATAAAATACAATAAAACCTTTACAGATTATGTAATAATTGTGACAGGCCTATGCTGACTTGATCTGAGCTGTGTTGTTTTGTGGACTGTGATGTGTTGTGAACAGTGAGGTTCTGTTGGATTTGATTACATCTCTGTGTTGTTGTGAGAGGTAATCTGAGATTCAGTTACAAAGACAGTTCTTTACACACACACACACACACACAAACTGACACCATAAATCTCCGTCTTACACGTCTGTACGTCTTTTCTCTCCAGGAGACTGCAAGTCCTTACACACTACTGCGGCTTTCACCTACACAAAAACCTCAGCGTGCCGCTGGAATAACAATACGTTCACTATCACACACTCGCAAGTAAACACACTTCACTTCTGAGGTGAGACGACCTACTTCTCTCCTTTACAGCACTGAGGCGATTGTGAGAGAGAGACCTGACAGAGAATCTTCCTTCTGACCAGAAATCCTCAGAGACGTGATCCTGAGGCGGTCAGGAGAGTTAGTTCATCACACACACTCTCTCTCTCACACACTTACACACAGAAGGATAGCTCATATGCCGAACCCCCAGAGAGCACGTCAGTTCTGCTGTAATGGAAGAACAGAGCAAAAAGACAAGGATGAGAAAAAAAGAGCATAATATAAAAGACAGAAACAGGGAGAGAGAGAGGGAGAGAGAGAGAGACAGAGAAGGGGGAGATCCTGAACAGCTGCCAGGATTTATCCAAACCGTCCCTTGCTGTCCCACCAAGAGTGACCAGAGACAGTTGTGTTGTGCATTACTGTGTCAGTCTGTTTTCTGTTCTACTGTGTATTCTATTATGTATCTCTATTGTGTTGTGCTGTTGAGTTATTCTGCAGTGTTATGCATATTGTCTTCTTTTCCTGCTTTGTATTGTAGCGCTACATTGTTATTGCTAATTAAAACTAAAACTATTAAAAATGGATTTCATTAATTGAAATAAAGCTGAAATAAAATAAGATAGAAATACTAGATGAAAAACCTTAATGAAACTTGAATGAAAATCTGAAATGTGTTCTCTGCAACTAACTAAAGTAATGTGTGTTGCTAAATTATTCAAAAAATTAAGTAAAAGTGAAGTAATTAAGTAATTAAGTGAAAATAAGTAAATAAACATAAATAGATTATAAAATAAAAAAAAAAAAAAATACAATGTAAAAATAAATGTTATTAAATGTTTTAAAAAATAATAAAAGTTGCAAAAGAACATCACAAAATTGAAAAAAATAAAATGTTAATTTAAAATACTAGGAAAGTAATATAACAGTATATAAAATAATGCCATTGGCATTGTGCTTTGTTCCATTCTGTGCATTCCAACAGTTGCTTTGCAGTTTTTCTAATCTATTGTGTTCTGTTGTTGCTTTGTCCTGCATGTCAAAATAGTTTTCATTAATGAAATAAAGCTGATATAAAATAGATAGAAAACATTTTTCATTAATTGAAATGAGACAAGCAATATACAGTAAATAGTAGAACAGTAGAAAAAAAAAAACGTACATGAAAATAACAAATGTTATCTTGGCTAATAACTGAAATAAAATAAGTTAAAGTAAAACAAATACCAATTAAAAGGACAAAAAAGAAAAAACATTAAAATCAAAACCGAAAACACAAAAATAGAAGATTTAGTGTTATTTAAATAACACTAAAATCACACTGCTATAGTCTTATTTTGTTGCATTCTGTTGTGTATATTGTGTTCCGTTGTGTTGTGCTGTGAGAGAAAGTAGCACTGGACGGTCGATAGTCTGAAGAAAAGAGTGAGAAGAGGACAGGGAACAAGGGAGCTGGCAATGGAGAGAAGAAATGGTGTGATGAGAGAAAACGAGAACACAGGAAGGATCAGAGCGTGATAATGAAAGAAAAAAATGAGCAAGAAATGACCGAGAATGAGTGAAAGAAAACGGGAATGAGAGCACAGAAACCACAGAAGGGAGTTCCAGAAAGACAGAGCGGCAGTGTTTCTCTTAGCCAGAGCAATATTTCTTTTTAATTTGCCCCGCTGCAAAGAAATATCACAGAATATGCTGCAGAAACCTCAGCTGCTTGAAAGAAAGAGAGAGAGTGTTTGACTGCATAAGCACGCTCAAACTCTCACTGGAGGAATTCTCCTTTTGTGTTTTTAATTGTGGTCACCAGAGGCCTCATTGGCTGTTATCACAGCTCTGCTTATTGGCTGACAAAACACTGTTGTGATTTGATTGGCCCCCTGAGAGACCCTGGCAACAAACCACGCCCACTTTCCGTTAGGAGCTTGTTATTATGCAGAATCTTCATGCTGTGAGATCAAAGTTGGCCTGCACATAAATTCCCAAGCAAATTTACCTTTCACACTGTGTTGGTGTGCAATATTTACATCTTGTATGCATTTCATTAGCATTTGCCTTTCGGAGCGCTGCCTAAAATCAAAGATTTGCGTCTGGAAAATTGCCTAAAATGTGTCTGCGTTATAATGAGGTTAAAAAAAGCAGACTGAAATTTTGGTAATTAATAACTGCAAGCTGTTCTGTTTTTCTACTTTCTCTTTACTTCCGCCTGTCAAATTATCTCACTCTATTTCTTAAAGAAAACATTAATGCAGTGTAAAAAATCCTACAAAAACCTACTTAATATACAGCAGGTGTCGGATATTTGAGATGCCGTAGATGAAGAAAACACAGTCAAGGACTGAAGTTGATTAATTGTCATTAGCCACTGCAGAGAGAGATAAAAAAAAAAAATGATGAAGAAAACTTGTCAAGATAAACTTTGACGTTGAAGTAGTTTTAAAATCTTGAAGTGTGAATGTTTTAAGGCCATGCAGTCATCAATCATCAATCCATGAATAGATTATACATCAAATTATCATCCCAGCCCTAACTGGTATATTATGATAGATATAATAGCAGACAGACAGAATGACAGACATATATAACCACAGATATAAAATTATGATAAACATAATATGTCAGATGGATATAACTACACTGTAGAAAAATGGCTGTGATTTTAACGGTAAAAAACTGTGAAAATTCCTGTCAAATTTACACAGGAAAAAAAATAAAAAAATTGTTTGAATTTGATGTTTTTTCTTTGAAATAACCATGTTTCTTCTTTGTTTTTTCTTATCAGTGATGTTTATTAGGGTTTATTAAGAGTCTCATCATGATGGTGTTTAGTGTTTGTGTGAATGACACTGAGATATATATACATGTTCATATGTATATATGTTCAAGCTGCTTGTGATTGGCTTTGGTTCATCATGTGACTTTCTCATTATCACCTGCATTTGGTGCTTATCAGTGTATTTCAAAGCTACAAAATAGATTTCAGTACTTTATTAGGTTATTATATGAGCATAATATCAGTTAATGAAATTACAGTATTTAACTGTAAATTTAACTTAAAACCGTAAAACCAAAAATGTTAACGTATTTTTACGCTGCCAGTTTTGTACTGTAAATATTACTGATATTTTCTTTTTTTACAGTGTATACTATATAACAGACAGAAAAACAACAGACATATTTAACGATAAAATGACAGACATAACATCAGACAGAATGAAAGACATGATGAATATAATGACATACAGTATAATACGACAATAGATGTCACACAACTACTGACAGATATAACAACAGATATAGTGATAGAAAGAACAACAGACTATATACTGTAGAGAACCATATCTACCTTGATCATAATAGATATAATGATAGATATTGATAGATATAACGACAGACAGATAGATCTAACAATAGACGTAAGACAGACAGACAATGATAGAATGATATAAACGATAAATAGACATTGACAGACAGAATGATAGATAAGGTATAACAATAGATATAATCCCGCATATCATGACAGACAGAGATAATAACAGATATAACTAAAGACAGACAGAATGACAGACATGATGGATATAGCCTAATGATAAATATAATATTACACTAGTTAAGTCTGTTACTCCTCACTTCGGTAAATAACTGTCAGGTTTTCAATACTGATCCACAGTGATTTTACCAACATAAGGGACGTTCTTATGGATTACGCATCAACCTTATATATCATTATCTTAACAAATCGAAATAAGGCTGCATTGATGTTTTCTGTCTCAGAATCTATAACGTCTGATGCCCACGTACATTATAACGGCGTCTCATTATGAACACACACAGAGACACAGAAGCTTCCCGTCCCAGTGCGTCATGGGAAATCTCAGCCCCCAGCGGATCAAATTCCACCTCCTTTTCCTCGCTTTCTTTCTTTCTTTAGTTCAATCTCTACTTCTCCCTGCTATCTGATCCTCCCTTTGTTACTACTGCTGCGAGCAACTGAAATTTCACACGCTTGTCAAATCACACTTATGCACTTCACACACACACACGAACGCTTCATATAATGTCTTGAATAGACATGACTAAATACATTTATGCACTCCAGCTCTCTGATGCTTTAAACACACGCAAACACGTTTAATTAGCCATCCAAACGAGGACACAACTCAAACCAACTACAAATCCCAAACCTACAGGAAAACTTTTGAAATACTATTCATCGTTTAATCGCTTTTCCAAACGAAGATGTCTTCGAATATCTCCAAAGGGAGTTTTACTGAGATATACTTCAGTTCTTATCCTCAAATTATAACTAAATCCACATACCTCAAAAGGCTGATAGCATGCGATGTATTAAAGTTCCAGGCGGTCTTGATTAAACAGCAATAACATTTTCAAATCATACATCATTAAAAGAAAACTCTACATTTATGAAGCCTTTTGACATGCGGTAACTCAAGACACACATACATACACACAATCTGGAGAGTTTCCATATGTGTGATCGCAAATAGCTCAAACACACACACACACACGCAGTGAGGAAATCTGGTAAGTTCATTACATATAATGGAAAGGCTGCTGCGGTAGTAAGTTGTAGAAAGAGTATCAATTACATTGAAAAACAAATGACACACACAAGCACGCTTGAGGTCTATCTATGTCACATCTGCTCTGAACACCCAAATAACCTGGGGCTAAAGTAAAATATCTCAATCATTTAGCTTATTATAGTCAACAGTCTGCAATAGCCATTAAAGTGAGTGTGTGCTTCTGTGTGTGTGTGTGTTAACAGAAAGACAGTCCAGCTGGTATTGAACTTTGTATAAATCTAACACTAGGTAAGAAAGAAGAGAACCAGATGAGAAAGGAGAGAGGTCACAGAGGTGGTATTGTTGGCCATTTTTGGTCAGCTTTTGAAAATCTGATCCCACATGCGATGTATAGGTTAAGTAAGTATTTTTCCATTTCATTTTCTCCATATGGACTTCAGAAAGGCCATGCAACACACTAACCAGCTCTGAGATGAATCACAACATTATAAACTTTGTTTTTATGAAAAAAGTATATGGAAAAACTATTTAAAAATGTTTTCGTTGATTTACATAAAGCTGAAATAGATGAAGAATGTACACTTAAAAAACTTAAGAATACAAGTAAAGCTTTGGCTGCAAAATGTAAGACGAAGAAAACTAAAAAAAAAGAAGAAAAAAAAAGACAAAACATGCAAATAACTGAAAATGGGAAAAAAAAGAAAAAAGAACAAAGCTGATTCAAAATGTATGTATAAATTACGAAATGAATAAATACAATAATAATAAATATTTACTATAAAAATAACACTGCATCTTAATTATAAATTGTTTTTCACTAGGAAATAAACCCAGAGAAGTAGCTCGCTTGTGAAAGGTCAGCATTATCGTTATCGTAAAAAAATGTGTATATATATATATATATATACATACACACATACACACTTTGAACCTTTGCCTATTGGCGATAAAAAAAAGTCATTTTAAATTTAAATTGAATTCAAATTTATGCATTTGGCAGATGCCTGGATTGCTTGCATATCAATAAAAGCATCATATTACTGCACATATGTTCACAAATGTCTTCACGCAAAAAATGAACATGGAGTGGAAAGCATTTATATGTAGCGTATAATACCGCAGCAGTGCATAATGAATCTTTGCATGAAAATGATTTTCAACACATGAATCAAAATCATTTTCCCTATATGTTGGCAGAGACAAATCACATAACATCGTACAGAGGGGGGTGCCGCATCCTGACGCTGCTCATTTGCATAAACTCAAACTTTGTCATGTTATTAAACACGCCCTCGTCGGATACATCGCTCATGTCATCGGAAATCGTGACTCTCATTGAATATGAATGATTTCTGTTTCACTGCCATACGATGCACATATATATTTTGTTATATCTCTGTCTCCACAAGAACTCATTCAGTCTCGCTCTCTTTGTCTGCAGGTTAAAGGGTTATCAGTGAGGAGAGTGCACTCAAAAGTGAGCAGCGTTTCAAAAGACATCTCTAAATGTCACACACACCCCCACACACACATTGTCTGTGGAGAGGAGGACTGGTAAATCACTTACTATAAGCAGGTCGCCTGTGTAACTCAAGCCTCGACAGAACACACCCTGTTAACCTCCACACACACGGAGACAGACAGTCTATACATAGACCAGACATTACAATACATTTACACACACCAGCAGGCAGACCGATATTCAGATGGTTGGTAAGACACTGATTGACTCGTCTCACATTCTCTCTCAAGAGGAAAAAATAATTAAATACATTATGCACAGGCACACTAGATTCATTTTGTCTTTGGCTGCGGGACTACTTACAATAATTTCTTTCTTGAGATGTGAGGAGGCCGAGTTCAAGTTCTTCCATTTAATCAGAAAAGTCAATAACTGTATTTTCTCCTCTTGCTGATTGTAATTACTTTTGGGCATTTCTGTTTTGGGCTCTTTGCACCAGAGTTCAGTAGATCGGTGGCTAATGATTGGTCAGCAGAACGATTTATAGAGGAATCAATGATCTGAGTCTGATCTTTTAAATGAATCTTATAAAAGTAGTTCACAAAATTAGAATAAACTATTATTGGATGAATGTGGTTGATTGAATGATTGACTTTGGTAAAAACACAGTCAAAAGTACTGAAAGCTATATAAAAAAAAACATTATTTTGTGTATTTGGTGTAATGCAATGTGTTTATGTGGTTTAAGCTATTTTCCACATACTGTACATTTTTGTTTCTCCTCTAAGCCCCGCCTCCTGAAACGGGTTGATTTGTACAAAGCTCATCGTTCCAAAAAAACGAGGTGTGCTCTGATAGGCCAGCTATCCAGTGCACTGTGATTGGCCCAATACCGCAAGCATGTGGCAAAAATGTATTTTTACACGTCTCCTGAACATGGCGCCTGCAGCAACACTACAGCAAGAATAAAA
>JAUMHE010000067.1:19188804-19203337 GCA_032359235.1 Enteromius mattozi
TAAACTGTCATAATGAAAACATGACAAAGCCATTTGACTGTCTTGTTCATAAACAATGGTGTCAGGACTTTTCATCTAGATGACACTGACACTTTCATTGACATGAATACTTGCTTTTGAGGAATAAGCTATCCATTTTGAGCAAGTGACACGCTTTTGCAGGTTAGGTTTTGCAGTTTGTACTAATTGTTTTGAGAAATGGATTAACTGTTGTGCAAATTTAAATAGTGTTGTGAGAAATCCACCAAAGCGACTGAGAAAAACTATAATAATAATAATACATTGCTTAAATATATATATATTTATTTATTTTTTACTAAATAATAAATATATTGTAAATTTTAAGGGGCAAGATTAAAATTAATAACTTTTTAAATTTTAATAATAACTAAGAAATCTAATTAATAAAAATTTAAAAAAAGAATAATTACTGGTAAAACAATCCTCCAAATATATAACAACACCATGGCCATTTAAATTTTGTTATTCATTTTTAATCAAATTAATTACATTATCCACAAAATCAAAAATTGCCCCAAATGTGTTAATAGACTTACTGTGGGCATGTAAAAACATGCTTAAATCAGTACTAAATAAATAACTAAATATTATGTATCATTATTTATTTATTTTTTGCAAAAACTGTGCATGTTTTTATGCATTTATACATGTAAAATATAAATGTAAAAAAAAAGTTTATGTTTATTTGTAGACTTTTTTACTTTTTTTTTTTTTTTCATAAATAAAGACTAAATGAACATGTCAAATTCCCTCAGGTCTGTCCTTGGTCTTGTTTGATGGGACTCTATCCCAGTATGTGTGTGTGTTTGGATGTTTAAGTTGGCACAGAGGGTTAACTGGCATTCAGCACCAGCAGGCACATATGGGCCTATTTACACACGGAGGCTCACTCAACACCACTGCCTCGAAAGACGAGAAGAGAACGCAAGGAAAAAAAACACGACAAAAGGCATTTCCCCAAACCATTATCCACTTTGAGCAGAGGAGTGCGCTGAGACGAGCGCTATGCTAATCTCTCCGCTGCACACTTGGCAATACACACACAGATCCATCGCACACAGAGAGCTGACATTCACACACACACATTCCACATTGAATACAAGCAAACACCTACACCGTCTATTCTGCAGGATACACGCTAGCCCACGCAAACATCTGTCCTATATGGATGCACACACAAACGTATACCCACAGGCCCACACACGGCACAAAATTAGCATTTAGCTACACCTGCCAATGGCACATGAATCGAGAAAATGTACCGTTAATAAGCACTTTTCCTGGCCATGAATATGTATTCTGCTATTTCCTTAAAATAGAAATATATATTGTTGTTCCTATGACAACAGAATTATTTAGCCATTTTCCAATGAGCATTAGCGACAAACAGCAGGTCACTGAATCTCTCGATGGATCTCAGCTTGTGATTTTCCTTGCATTTTCATTATTAGGTCCAAATCGACACGTGTCTTACAACAACACACAAACTGCTTCCCCACTTAACGTTGTTGCTAAAGCTAATGTTTCCAATGAAATGTAATTTATATGTCCACACCATCCCCCACCCCTTGCGGGTGCGTTTATTATTAATTTGGCTAATTTGATGATTTATTTTCAGCCCAGTTTAACGCATTTCACCATATTTAAACCGACTCTAGAGGATTCCGCCGATTTTCCCTCCAAAAATGAGTGTGAAAGTAAACCTCCTTCCAGGCCAAAACCCAAAGCTAATTGCTCATTTCTTCGAGGCCCAGTGACCAATCACAAACTTTATAATGTTATTGTGAGATGAAGAGGTGCAATTATATATAAAACAAGTTAAATGAAGTCATTTGAAATGGATACTAAGAAAAAAGCACTATCAAGATGTTAGATAGTGTTTTTCTAAATTGAGTGCGCAACGTTAACAGGCTGGTGCAGTGTGTGTGTGTGTGTGTGTGGAGTTGTCAATAAGACCCCTGCACTGTGTCACCAGCATAACAAGACCAGAATGCCCTCGGGGGATGGCCGCACAGCGGGATCATGGGTAATGCAGCCTCACTCTGTGGAGTCTGCTATCAGACCGAAACACATTGGCACTCAGAAAATAAGCATCTCTCACAGCATATAACGTAAAAATACCTATGCATACATGTATATGAATGTGTAAAAGCACACACACACACACACTTTCTAAACTTAGCAAGGGAATTGGGATCTCTACATCTATAGATTGAACGATAGAAATAGAACGAATCACTGATAAAATGAACAATAATGCTAGATAGAACAACAGAACAAATTATTGATATAATGATAAGAATATAGATATAGAACGAATGATAGAACAATAGAATGAACAGATATAATGATAGATAGAATGGATGACAGACAGAATGATAGAATGATAGATAGAATAATAGAACAAAAACGATATATAAACGATAGATAATGAAAGACAGAATGATCTGACAGACAGACAGACAGACAGACAGATTGATAGATAGATAGATAGATAGATAGATAGATAGAACGATTGATTGATAGATAGATAGACAGACAAAGAGACAGAGAGATAGTTAGATAGATAGATAGAATGATAAAATGATAGAACAATAGAACGACAGATAGATGGATAGGTAGACAGACAGACAAAGAGACAGACAGAGAGATACATAGATAGATAGATAGATAGATAGATAGAAAATGCACCTCCATACACATTGACTTCATCAGAACAAGCCTGACATTTAACGTCGTAGCATCAGTCAGACGAGTGGAGGCCGGTCACTGGGCCACTGACCAGCTCATGTAAACACCTTCAGTCTGCCAGCATGTCATCTGTCTGGACCCGCGAGGTCGCTCATTTAAGCGGAACGCTGTTATGAACACGTGACAAGCGCCTCCGCATTTGCGTTATTTGTCAGGAAATGATTTCGCTATGAAAGGGAATTTCGCTCCTCCAGCTTTTATTCATTTGCTAAACAAACATACACTAGCGTTTGGCACTTCAACAAACAAAATTAAAAAAACATCCTCTGGCTTGTTCTTTGCGACACAGCCTTTGGCAGGAGTAATGACCTTCAAGCGTTTCTTTGTGATTTTAGCATGGTGTTCATTTGTATAAACAGTCGCCACCTCCAAAGCACTTTCATTCCTCGCCGTTTGAGAGCCTCTATTTACAGGCTGACTGCTGTTTTCTTTTGAAGTTTGATTCGAAATGTAAATTCAGAATGTAAATGGAGGCTCACTGACGGCCTGGAACAAAGTTTATCTGCGTCTAGATTTAATGAAACCCTGTTATGTAGCTCAATACAAAGAGCTTTCAATTGAAATCATTCAACAAAACATTTAACTTTCAAACTGTGATGTATTTTTGAATAGAACAGATTCCTTACTTTAGGGGTGAGACTCGGTTTCATTCATTGGCAGGGCAGGGTTGTATAGTATTCTACAAGTAAAAACAAGAAAGACATTTCAATTTAATTTCAAATTTAGATTTTAAAAAAGTAGAATTAACTTAAAGGGTTAGTTCACCCCAAAATGAAAATTCTGTCATTAATTCCTCACCCTCATGTCGTTCCGAACCCGTAAGGCCTTTGTTTATCTTCAGAACACAAATTAAGATATTTTTGATGAAATCAGAGAGCTTTCTGACCCTCCATAGACAGCAACACAACTGAAATAATCCCAGATCCAGAAACATAGTAAAAACACAGGTAAAACAGTCCATGTGACATCAGTGGCTCAACTTCAGTTTTGCAACACTACGACAATACTCTTTTTGCGCAAAGAAAACAAAAATAACATAAATTACTCCATACATTCTTCTCCTATGACTTACGTCTTCCGCCATTTTAGAGCGTATCACAAAATAAGCGTAATCTTTCTTCTAGGCATAAATAACAGCAGTTTACGTGTGCGTGTGTTTTCCCCGGGTGTGAACAAGGCAGATTACATCAAATACGTTAAAGCTTGCGTATGTGCTGCGTTGTGATACTCTCTAAAACGGTGGAAGACGTAAGTCACAGGAGAAGAATGATAGAGTTAAATGATGCTATTTTGGTTTTCTTGGCGCAAAAAAGAATATTCTCATAGCATCGCAAAACTGAAGTTGAGCCACTGATGTCACATGGACACTTTTACTGGTGTTTTTACTACGTTTCTGGACCTGGATCATTTCAGTTGTGTTGCTGTATATGGAGGGTCAGATAGGACTCTGATTTCATCAAAAATATCTTAATTTGTGTTCTGAAGATGAACGAAGGTCTTATATGTTTGGAACGACATGAGGGTGAGTAATTAATGACAGAATTTTCATTTTGGGGTGAACTAACCCTTTAAATGAAAGTCAAAAGAAATTCAACCAAGATTGTCCAGAAAAACTATGAGTGTTTGAAAGTTTTGAAAAAGTTCAACAAGTCTTTATGAACAGAATACACAGAATTATAAACAGAACAACAGATAAAATGACAGAACAAAAGAGACAGACAGACAGACAGATAGATAGATAGATAGACAGACTGACAGAACAATTCATATTAGAAATAGTGATAGAAAGAACAATAGAACGACAGACAGATGGATAAATAGAATAAAACAGATCCATGAATAAAACACACACACACAGTGAGAGACTAATGCTGCATTTCATTAAGTAGAACAAGTAGATATAAAATCTCTCTCTTTCTCTCCGTTCCAGACAAAGTCACACATGTGCAAGAGCTCTCAGATGAGTGGGAGTGAGAAGTGACCAGCAGTTCTTATCACTGTCACACACACACACGCACGCACGCACACACTCTTGCAGTGGCCGTGTTGAATGGATTAGCTGTGTGCGCGGCAGTGAAAAGTGCTTCTGGCTGTTTGTTCCAATTTCCAGGCAATTCCTCATGTTTTCTAAAGATCTCAGGCACAACTGCCCAGCTTCAACCATTACTATTATCTTTCCCCTCACACAAACTTTGCTGGCTCTCTAAATTGACATTTACTAGAATCTGACATTTACTGACAAATACACTCTTCTTTTCACAACCAATACATATTTTTGAGATCAGACATGTCTATTAACTGTCTGATTTTGAATGGGATTTGTACCTCAGGAGGGCCATTGGAACCCTAAGGGGTTTAAATCAAATGCAGAACAGATTTTATTTTTGTATTTTAATTGTTTTTTTGCTGTATTTTAAGTCTAATTATTAGATCACAACATTAAAAAACATTTTTATAATTATTAATATTTTAATAATAATAATAAATGCAACAGTAAAATGACCATAATATTACAGCTTTTTTGATATATAAGTTCAATTCAAGTCATTCTCTATTCTAAATGACACAGAACCCTGTCAAATACCACATACTGTAAAACCAAATCTTACCCTAAATTATTAAGTTGGTTGAAAAGTCACACGATGCTCTCCATCCATCGACCTGTCTATCTGTCTTTGAAACATATGTCATTTCAGTAGCATTAGCGTCCCTAAACAGGTCAAACATCTGCTGAATGTCCTTCAAAAAGGTTTTAGCAATGTGTTACACTGTAGAAAATTTAATTTTCCAAATGAAACCGAATAGACGCTTCACTGACGCACATGCGTTATCTGTCGTGGTCCGGCAGAACTACTACAGCTAGGCAGAAATCAGCTCACAGGAAATCAATCACACTGACAAACGAGTAAACACGCACACACTGGCATTTAAAACAGCTGGCGGCTATAAAAAATTCACAGCGTCGGGCAAAAACACAGACGACAAGCACTACACTTCCACTGGTGAAGTTGAAAATACAGTGTCTCATGATGCGATGTCTGTGTGAATTTAAGTGTGTGTGTTTTGAGTGAGAAACAGTGTACGTGTGTGTGTGTGTGATTTAGGTGGTGCCACTCGGCTGTCCGGACCCCCCGAGAAGTGACTGGGCCAGACGGGTACTTTATCCGGTTGCCATGACACCCAGCCAGTGACCTCTGGGTATTCACAGGGCCGGCATACCGTGGGCACTGCCAAGAGAGGGGCACCGCAGCCGTGCCAAACTCACAGAGAGAGCGCCTGACATCATTTCCCACTAAAGAGGCACATTCTCCCACTGCTGCTGGCGGGAGAGACGGAGAGAGAGAGAGGGGTGAGGATGTTTGGGACGAGCGGACGGTTGGCTGTTTGCCCTAACTGATGGGCAGACATATTCTATCAGTGAATGAGGTTTAAGCACATTTTCCCAATGCCCTAACTCCATCATTACGGTTGACCCAACAAGTGTTTGTTTTCTGGCCTCGGGATCAGGAAATGACACGGGACAAACCGGGACTCTCTGTGTCCAATCACTGCCATTGTTACACTAATAGACTCCCTTTCAATTCACAAGCGAGAAGCTGAATGGAAACGGGTACACCGAACAGGAAAAGTTGAGTTGGACTGATAATTCAATATCTGTCTATCTGTCTATCTATCTATCTATCTGTCTAACTATCTATCTGTCTATATCTATCCTGTAGCTACTTATATCTAAATCGATCTTTATTCATAACCACCCCTATATTCATCTATAATGTAGCTTTCTCTATCTGAATTCATTTTTATATATTTCAATCCAGCTATATCTATCCATCAATATCTATTCATCTACATCTATTTATCCATCCACCTATATCTAAATCTATCTTTATCTATCTATATCTTTCCATCGACAGATTATCCAACTATATATATCCATGCATCCATCCATATCTATCTATCTATCTATCTATAACTATCCATTCATCCATCTATCTCCATCCATATTTATGCATTCTTCCATCCATCCATCCAATCATCCATCCAATCATCCATCCACATCTATGTCCATCCATCTATAACTATTCATCATCCATCCATCTATCCATCTATATCCATCTATCTACATATATACAGTCCACCCTTTCTATTTATATCCATCCATCCATCAATTCATCAATCCATAACTGTCCATACAGCAACTTCATCTGTCTGCCCGCCCATCCATCCATCCATCCATCCACATGCATCCGTACAGCCATCTTCATCATCCATCCATCCACATTTATGCATCCATCCATCCATCCATCTCTCCATCCATCTATAACTATCCATATACAGTAGCCATCATCCATCCATCCATCCATCTATAACTACAGTACTATCTGTCAATCCTTCCATCCATCTGTCTATAACTGTCCATACAGCAATCTCCATCATCCATCCATCCATCTATATCGACGGTATCATCCATCAATCCTTCCATTCATCCATCTATCCATCCATAACAGTCCATACAGCCATCTCTATCATCCATCCATCTATCTATATCGACGGTATCATCCGTCAATCCATCCATCCATCTATAACTGCCCATACAGCCATCTTCATCATCCATCCATCCATCCACATTTATGCATCCATTATCCATCCATCCACCTATATCTACAGTATTATCCATCAGTCAATCCATCCATCCATCCATCCATCTCCAAGTGACATTAATAAGCCTTTAGCTTCCCTGTTGTTTTAAGGTCTCATTAAGGATTCTACGGCATTCCTCTGTGGAAGTTTACTGTTGATTTATTAATACTGGTTTTATTTTCTGGCTGACAAATCATGTTATTGTCTGCTTATAGTTGGCATTCATTATTTCTCCCTTTATCTATGCTGTATTATTTTACCTTTCATGTTTGGTCTTACAGGCACAAAAAGTGCTTTTGATAAACATAAAAATCCTTTCAATTTTAAGCACATAGAATTATTGGTATAATTATTTAGAAAAGACATCAAGTTTATTAAGATTCATATTATTGGGTTTGTGTTTTATCTTTGTAGTCTTTGAGGGCATTAAATCTTTGTTTTTGTTAACTGAATAATTAGGCCATAAGCTACTCGTTCATAGCATTATATTTTTATCTTGAAGGCCACTATAAGGCCACTGAAATGTCTGACAAAAACAGTCATAACTGAGTTTTTCATGATCAAATCATATGAATTCCTTAAAGTAGCTTTCTGTGAAATGAGACTCAAAATGGTGGTGCCTAGTGATATTATTATCAATATATTAAGTATAAAACATTAAAAAGTGCTATTATTGTAAACAAATATTGGTCAATCTCTACCATTAACTTCCCTCTCTCTAATAAGCAGTTTATACACTGCTGTATCTTTAGGATTTCTATATGTATATTACCATTGTGTACCAGTATATTTAATACTGTAAGTCAACAAGGCGAGTCAAGCTGCTGAATACTGTTGCAGAAGTATATATAGTCATATCCCAGTCAAAAAGACCAGCTTGAGTCAATCTAAGGAGGTTTGCCGCCCAAGTACCTGACCTTGACAAGCTGACAAATCTCCAAAATCCCTATAAAACCATTAAGTTAGACCAACTTGAACACTGGAAACCATTATGGTCACCAGCTATGACAGCAAACCACCTTAAGCTAGTTCAGAAGATACTGTAGTTAATAGAGGATACATAAATAATAGCACTTCAAGACTCAACGGTTTCGAGCAGACTGTTGGAGAGTGTGGGCAGAGCTTTATAAAGATCATTTATATAACGGACCATCAGTCATGACGAAGTCCACGCACTGACACTTGATAAGGTCAATACTCCAAACTCTGTTCCGCAATCACTTCTACTTTACCATATTTGGTTGAGAGCTCTTTAACATCAATGCCCTGGACTGAGGGTCTGATCCCAACTCGAGTTAACGACGTTTAGAGAAGACATGCTAATTAGGCTGTGAATATGCTAATGAGATCAACAGAAACTGCATAAGACAGTTCAACCTAATGAACGGAGAAAGGAACAGACAGCAAACATGGCAAACGTCAAAGTTTAAGGACAACGCATGCTTATTAGTTGACTGAAAAACATCCACAAACTGGTTCATTTAGGCCATGCAACAAAACTGATCAGCATCCAAGAATCTCCTATTTTATAAAACGTGCATTAATAAGAAAAAAACGGCAGACAGATGGCATGTAATCTTGACGTTGCACTATAAACGTACCAATCAACAAGGACAAGTCAACACTCAATTATCCGATTATCTAAATATGCCTTTCCTGCATTTAGCCGCACAAACTCAATTACAGCCTTTTGTCTGCCTCCAGAAACCTCTCGCTAGATAAAATTATAGGCTACATGTCCCATGATGCCACCGAGATTCCACAGGAGACCATTAAAATGTATTTCGCATAGAGCAGAATAACTGAGAGCCAGAGAGAGAGAGACTAAAACAACTTGAATAAAACGAAGAGACTGAATAATCAACTGCCACCTGAAACCACTCAGTCAACCCAAATGATTCAATTACCCCTCACTGCCCACCGACAAACAGACAGAGAGAGAGCGCTGTTGTATAGATCGAAAGATGAATGATGTTTTGATGCCAGAATTTGGTGACAATGATTGACGTGCGGGCATTAAACAGGCCTGTTTTCTCTCCATCACAGTTTCATTCAGCTCTCTCTCTGGGTGGGTCTCAATCCGCCCCCTAATTCAGCAGTAAGAGCACTGGAAGACTAGGGAGTTAAATGAGATGCATCCTTTCACTTATTGAGCTTCTATTATATCATTAGGGGTGTATAAAGTACTGAGAAGTGAAACTCAATTCAGATATGGGAAAAGATTTGGTGACCCTAACCCTGATGAGCAAGCTGAAAAAAATGGCTAAAAACTCCAGTCCAGTACAGACTTGTTTTTACAAACTTCACTCAGAATATCAGAAAACTCTGGCCTACTGAGATTATTCATGTTCTAGCGCTTGACGGACAGCGTTAGAAATATTATATCAAATGGACTTTGGCAGCAGTGAAACCAGAAACAAATTAGCCATATTCAGCCTTCAACTAAACAATGTAAGTGCCAAAAGTACACTGTAAAAAATTACTGTGATTTTAATGGTAAAAATGTTAAATGGTAAATAGTAAAATGTACAGGGAAAACCCGGAAACTGACATTCCCAGAATTCCCTGCATTTCATTTCAAATTTTCTTTGAATTAACTCTTTCTTCTTAGTTTTTTCTCATCAGTGATGTTTATTTGGGTTGTATGTTACATGTAATGTTGTTAAATTAATGATTATTGCATATTTGAGTTTAATGACTCATCATGATGGTGTTTAGTGTTTGTGTGAATGACACTGAGCACCTTTTACATATCTTCAAAAAGCTTAAAAGCTGCTTGTGATGGGCTTTGGTTCATCATGTGACTTTCTCATCACCACCTGCATTTATCAGTGTATTTAAAAGATACAAAAGTACTTTAATAGGTTGGTATATTAAAATTATATCAGTTAATGAAATTATGGTATTTAACTGTAAATTTTACTTTAAAACCTAAAATGTTGTTACCGTATTTTTTACGGTCAAATTCTGGCAACCACAGTACACGTTATGGATTTATTTATTTTTTTTTTTTTTTACAGTGTACCAACATTCAGCTCATAAAATATAAATAAAAGTACAGTAAAAAATAAAAGCATAGTTTAACTTACAAACAGGCCATCTTTCAACGACACTTATCCATGATTGACAAGATGCCATAGTTTCATAGAACTGTACATGACGACTACAACAGAATTAGAATAAAAACGTTAAAACTTAGCCAGCAATGACATTATATCTAACACATATAGTAATAGCTTCTTACATTAATTTAATTTATGTCACATAGTTTAACTCGAGAGATTGCTATTGTACTTTGGGAATTAAAAACTCTTTTTCAATAACTTTGAAGAAACAGAGGGTGAGAATATACAACATCGTACGAAAGCTGGATGTGCCATAATTCACAGACTCTGTGAGGAAACGCTACAGGGTTTGCTAATAAGTTTGACCTTTAAGCATTTCAGCTTATCAGGAGACTGTAGGCAAAGAAACCTGAGCAAACGTCACATTAGCATTCTAGCGCTGCATTGACGGCAGTAGTCGAACAGAGAAGCGTGTACACGGCACAGTTTAATGGGGTCAAAGTTGCTGTAAGGACACAACAGAGCACAAAATATAACACTAAGACAGATCTCCCTTCGTGGCAAACACTTATGTACGTGAAAATGCAAAAAGCATGCTGTTTTTTTGCTGTCTAAGCAGAAAAGATGCTTGAAATCTGTGGGATTGTACAACAACGGCCACTTTATATCTTTTCACGGTTCAGGGGCAAGTGACTTTGAGGCCTTCTGGAGAAGGTTTTACCCCGGGAAGCTGTTAAATCAACTCCCTCCCACTAGAGACGGAGGAGGAGAACAACGGAGGGAAAATCTTTAAGCCATTTTTACGATTCTGTGAAGCGGCGTCATGGGCACCGCTGATCTACGGGGATCATTTTAGCGTAATTCACGTTGTCAGCGGCCTGCTGTAAACCTGGCCGTTTAATTGTACAGCCCTTTTGTTCCGTCGCATCGTGTGTAGCCATGCATGTGATTGCTTTATCAGGGGTATTATAGAAAAAAAGATGTTATTAAATTTCCGCACCCAACTGAACGGTCACGACGAGTTACCAGTTCAACCATAAATGTAGAGTACGGTCGAGTCTCAGCTTTAAAATACGATATTAATACTCGTACATTCTGGGGCATCCGCAGAAATATTGGAGCCCTTTACAGCTGAAAAAGAGATGTACTGGCCGTTTGCCACGCTAAAGGGCGTCACGTGTGAGTCCCAAGAGGAGAGCCAGAAAGAGACAATAGAAACCTGAGAAGCGCTAAGAAAAATGTCACTTGAAGAGACCACAGAACTGTAATTGGCCCCTTCTGGTGCAAAGAAATGGTAGAAACTGAAATATCAGCCAGAAAATCTACCAAAACAGCAAGTTTCATGGGTAAATAATAAATAAAAATGTCATTTCCACAGGAGGGATGTGTTCTGGAATTACATTATTCCTTTACAGCAACATTCCTATCAAACAAAGTGGTTTTAGAGTTTGGATTATAAAATCTTCATGTCATATAAAACCTACCCATGAAGTAAAACCTCTTTCTCAATCTGTAAATGATTATAATAGGAAATGCATAAAATACCATTCAAACATTTGGATTTAGTTAAAAATAAATAACTTTTTGAAAGCATCTTATGCTCAGAAAGGCTGAATTGATTTGATTAAAAACAGTAAAAATGTATTTTGTGATATTACAAATTTTAATTGTTTTCTATTTTATTATACTTAAAAATTTAATTATTATTACTGAGATGTTAAAGCAGAATTTTCTGCATCATTAATGCAGTCTTACGGGGTTATTTTAATGAACTAAAAAAAGAAAGAAATGCAATTGAATAAAAACGTCACTTTAGCTTAATATATAATTTTTATTTTTAGAAATATTGAAAATGACAAAATTATGAAAAAAATGAAAATGGAAAAATAAAAACAGATTCAAAATATTAATAAAACTATGCTAATAGCATCTCAATTTTAGGCCTACTCAAATAACACTGGTCTACTGTGTCAAGTGATCCTTCAGGAATCATTTTAATACTTTGCTGCTGTAGAAACATTTCTTATCACTATCAGTGTTGCCACTTAATAGTTTCGTCTATTTTAATCAATAAAAAGTTCAGAAATGCAGCATCCGTTTTAAAAAGGATCTTTCGCAATAATTGCCTTTCCTGTCACGTTTAATGAATTGAATGCACCCTTTCTGAAAAAATAATAGCTTCTTCCTTTGATTACAGTCTGTATAAACAATGCAGCATTATCACAGTTTTTTAAGGGATTGTGGAACTAGTTACTGTGTGAATTATTTAAGGAATGATAAGTGCGAATGCAAGCTCTCGGTTGGCCCGTGCCTTCACCCGTCTGCAGGCTGTTCCTCCCTGTCAGGATAGCTTTTCCCAATTCAGAGGCCGTCCATTATCACCGCGTTCACTTGAGGAGGCGCACACCTCGCTCTCGCGGGCTCCTTGTCGAAGCCGCAATTTGCTCGTCAGATCTCGCGCCTCGACACACAGGTGCCGTCATGACCGACATCTCTCACGCGGACCCAACCGAGAGCTGCTCATCTCACACTCACCCCCGCGTGTCAGCAGCCAAAATACAACTCCCTGCCTCTGTCTGCTCTCTCGCCGGAGATTAGAGTGACTCACGGCGCAGTAACCAGGCCTGCATCAGCAGCAGCGGGCCTACGAGAGTTATTAAAAGGAAGCTGCCTGCGCTGCTTTCCAACATCAGCTCTCTCTCTCTCTCTCCTCGTGCGCGCTCTGTGCTGCACAAACGTATATTTGTTCCTTCTTATTTTAAGTTCCTAAATTCTCTCCCTCTCTCTTTGGCAGGCGGCAACGTATTTTCCAGACTCAGCCATAAATATAGGGCATGCGCTGCAAGCAGTCTCTGAGGACCACATCAGCAGTGATGGACGGGCTACAGCGTGTGTGTGTGTGCCGCTGCGCAACCCAACACTGCCGGACAACTACAATTTATGTACTCCATCGCCAGCTCCTGCTTATACATTTATATACTTAATGGCCTTTCAAGTCTAATTTGAGTAAATTTTGTAATTTGAACGTTGTAACATGGCGAGAGACGTTATTTGTTAAATGGAGAAACCATTACGCCGGCATTAGCTTTTAACGCGCGGCCACACGGAGAATTTCAGATCGCTAACTTACGGCGCTTTCAATGTAATGCCGGTCCCTCGGAGTTATTATAATAATGCGCTGTCTCGTATTACCCCGTTCTGGTTCTAATTTTATATCAGTTACACTTGGGGTAGAACTCAATTCACATAAAAATCACATTCGTTTCTGTTTTTCGTTATTTCGTGCTTATGATGAAACTGATGAGCCGAATAAAAACCAATACACAATTTGCCTCTTTGTGGACGCATTTTACACATGACTGATTTAACACTTTCTGAAGTTCATTTTTGTGCAGCTTTTGCATTCGCTGTAAACATTTGGTCAAATAACCCAAGAAATGTTAACATCTAGCTACGCTAAATGGTCTTATTTAAGAGAAATGTAGGCTAGATAATGTGATGGAGTCATCTTGATTACATTTGGTTCAAGTAGATCAGAAATAGCATTTCTAAGATGGATAGGCCTACACCAAGACAAAAGTTTAACATCATCTGAATTGCTCAGTAAACTGCCTGTTAGGGCAACACATCTTTCTTTTTTTTCTTTCTTTTCGCAGGTATTTCTAGTCAATTAAGTGATGTTACAAATATCAGATGTAGCCACGGTGACACATGCAGTACTAACCCCTGAGCAATCTTAAATTGCAGTACGGTTATGGTGCTATTAAATATTTCAAAAGAAATTATTTATACACTGCTCAAAAAAATTAAGGGAACACTAAAATAACACATCCTAGATCTGAATTAATGATATATTTGTATTAAATACTTTGCTCTTTACATAGCTGAATGTGCTGACAACAAAGTCACACAAATTTCTTAACCTGGATTTGGAGTCACACTCAAAATTGAAGTGGAAGAACACACTACAGGCTGATTCAACTTTGATGTAATGTCCTTAAAACAAGTCAAAATGAGGCTCAGTAGTGTGTGTGGCCTCCACGTGCCTGTATGAC
>JAUMHE010000067.1:19209373-19221090 GCA_032359235.1 Enteromius mattozi
TGATACATTTTTACACATCAAATTATCACCTAAACAAACACCCTCAAAAATGGACAAGCCTGACTGAATTAAATCATGATAATATTCAGTCTGTAAAACTTTTGATAACTTTCTTTTTATGCAACATGACATTACTATGAGATCTGATATCAAGCGATTAATCTTAAGTGAAAATGTCTTCAGCTAGGCCTATAGTTTCAGTGTGGGATATGTTTAGTCCACTGCATTTTCATTTGCAATAGCTCTATTTAAAAACAATAGAAGTTGACAGCCAAGTAAACGTGCGTCTATGTGTGTGTGCTTCTATCAGTGTGTCTTTGTGTGTTGTTTATGTGTTTATATGTGTGAATTTATGTCAGGTAAAAGTGCACTGACCGCACACTGCCAAAAACACTGAGCAAAAGTGTCATGGATGTCTGACTCATACAGGCATGTGTGTGTGTGTATGTGTGTGTTTGTATCAGTGTGCCTGGGCTTCCCTCACCTTCAAAACTAATCAAATCTGAACACTTTACACACATACTCTCAGAAAGACCCAGTCACTAACATATCCGCTACAATGAAACAGCTTCCAATCTGTCTTCAAGCCCCATTTCCATCATTAAATCTCTTTTTCAAACTTTATCTCTTTCCACGTGTGTGGTTTGTGTTTCTAGCAGTAATATTCAGCTCCAAACCCAATTACAGCTTGTAAAACCTCACTAAACCAGATCACACATGCATTTACTTGAACATACAGCTTCCAAAACATATTCTATGACTACAGGCAATCTCAAGCCCAACCTCTAAAAGAAAACAGTTTGTATTTACTGTATTTATGAATCATTTTACCTTTGAGGACGTCCCTTAAGGGAGGTTTCTGTCAGGTTTAGCTAACTTCTGTGGACAGTTTTGTCCCTAAGGTACAGCTAACTAAACCCACACAAACAGAGTCGCTCTGATCTCAAGAGTCGCAAACACCTCCACAATTGCATTGAACGCACTCCCTCCATACGTGAAGAACATACAAGTGTTCGCAAAGACAAGCACACACACACACACACATAGAAAAAAGCTTTAGGCAGCTGTGCAGTCTGAACACGCTCCACTTCCATTACGAGCAGAACAGCCATAGTTTACCAATCCCTTTGGCTATAAAAAAAAAACACAAACTCACAGCAGAGTATAAGCTTACACACATGCACAATACACAAACACATGATAATCAACTGAGTGCAAAGCAACATAAACCACTAAGGAAGTGCAAACACACAGAATACACAATGAATGAATGCATGTGGATACACACACATGATTTTATGCACTAAACAAATACCACCCATGACTTTTGCTGAATTTCCCTCAATTTATGGATGGGCTCCTTTACTCCAGGGCCCAATGTGCAATCAAGTGCCCAAAATCTTGTGCCCCCCAAAAAGACAGAAAAATAAACTGGCCAAACCACCACCCCATCGAGAGCTATTCATCAAAAGAAGAAAGCCTTCCGCTTACAATATGGATTGTGAAATGAAATCAACAAGTGTAAACACAAGAAAAGACAATAATGATTTCTAAACAGATAGTTTTAACATTCTGACTCTAAACTGGAGGCAAGCGGCACAACACAACGACAAAACTCGATCTCTTCCATCATAATCAACTTTCATAGATTCATGCACTTCTATCCGAAGGCACTGCACTGATTTCAATGTTTACATCTTATCGGTTCATGGATTCGTTGGGAATGCAAAGCCTACTACACTACTACTGTCTGATTTGGGCTCAACTAGTGAGATTTACATTTACCCAATATAAAAATAATCTAATAATCTAATCAGTTTGTTCATTTCACTATTTGATTTTTTTTTAATTATTGAACTATTTAGTTCAATAAATAGTTAACTTTTTTAAAGGGGTCATATTCAAGTTTTCCTTTGTCTTTGGAGTGTTAAAAGCTGTTCGTGCCTAAGTGGCAAAGATTCAAACCCAGAGAGATATTTTTTGTAAAAGATATGACGCACCCCCACATATCTACATCACTGTGGAAGATTTGCATAACACAGCCCAAATGTTTGAAAGTAGGCATAACCTTTATTGTCTGTAGTATTGTTGCTGCCAGCGCCATATTGTGGAGACACTGTGTTTTTTGTCAAATAAGTTAAGTAACATTTCAGTCACACGCTTGAGGCATTCAGCCAATCGCAGTGCACTGGATAGCTGGCTAATCAGAGCACACCTCGCTTTTCAGAACAATGAGCTTTGTAGAAATGGACGCATTTCAGAAAGGCAGGATAGAGAGAAGCAACAGTAATGTATGAAATGTGGAAAATAATGTGTTTTTAATTTTTTAACCACGTAAACTGCATTGCATTACACAAAAAGCACAAAATAAAATTATTTTTAGCATCGTCATACGACCCCTTTAAGAATATTTAAAATTTATTAAATGGAACAAAACCTTCATTTTTCAACACTAACTTTTCAAGCAATTTTCTGCCTCCCCACAAAATGGGAAATAAATTCTCAAAAAATAATATATGATTCAAAATATCGAACTATTCAGTTAACTTTTTTAAGAATATTCTACATGGCCTGGGAATTAAACCTATGACCATGTTAATGACTATAGACCTATGAGGGAAATCTACATACAAATAATTTGAAATGCATCAAACCAATACACTATACACTCACACAGTTATTAAAAAAAAAAAAACTTCAATTATGTGTTTGCCATAAAAAAGTAATTGTAACCATAAACCTAAAACGTAAAAGTAACTTGATGACAATAGAGTAGAACCCGAAAGTTTACTGGATTTTTTTTCAAAATATTAGCTCAATAACTTTCATATAAATATTAAAAACTAATTTATCATGTAATTAACAATGCCATTTAGCAAAAATATTTGCTGCTTTCTAACAATATGGGACACAATGCTTTCCCAAAAAAATCTTAACATGACAACTCTGTTGTTCAGCACTACTAGTGCCACTATTACTACCACGTTTTACTAAATAATACTAGAATGAATAACATGTTAATCATTTACTAAAGTGGTATTTCCACAGTAAGGGAAAAGGCAACAAAGCTCCTGATCAATTATGAATCACACACTCACATTCAAACAAACACTGACCAGCAGAGCAACAATATACTACAATCGCGACTGCACAAACACACAGGCAGGTGTTTGTCTTAGGAAGGTTGCACACCGATCAATGCTTTTGATTTGTGCTCATCCACATGGGGACGACAGTGACGTAAGTGGCAACTTTAGCGAGTTTACGGGTAAATTACCTCTGCGAAAGACATCTTGTCAAACGGAGCTCTAACAAGCTATCGACCCGCCAGTACCGCGTCCTAAACGAGCTGCTCCCATGCTTCCGGTAACATCAAGCTACTGAAAAACAGAATTTATCTCAACTGATGTAATGAATCAGAGCCTAAGAAAACACATCAGGGACAAACACTGGAGGAGGATGGGAGATATCAACGAGCAGAGAGACGAATGTGTGTGAGCGGACGTGGGTGGGCGGTCCATTTCAAGTTTTGAATCACTTTGAAATGAGTTTTTCTACGCAGTAAGCAAGTTTAACACACTTTGTAGCATTAGGTTTTCATTACTTTACATAACTCATAAGTAACTATGTAAAATGACGTTAAAAACAGAAGCACTTCTGATCGCATGACTTCGTAATGAGAAAATAAGGTCTTATTTCTATTTCTACTACAAAATCCATATTAGTATAAATTTGTTCTCCACGGAAATTGACAGGTGATGGGGCAGCACAATCGAATTTCTAATCGCAATTACAATTATGGATTCCACAATTACATAATCGTTCAAAAATGCAATAATCGTTGAAGGTCCACTTATGTTATTCAGATGTCCATAAGATGTGTTTTTTCTTTCTACGGGTTCTATTAAGGGTTTTTCCATTGTTTTAATTATAGTTTTACTTCAACATTATAATACCATGCATATTTTTTACATTTTTATATAATTTTAAGAAGAAACCAATCCAATAAACAGTTGGCATTTAAGGCTTTGTACTATAGAAAAGCAATGAAAGCTTTTCAGTTTAAATGTTTTTAGCTTATTTATTTTCATATAAAAATATGACTTTAAGTTGCTTCAAACAATGGTATAAACATCATTCAATGTAAATTGTGTTAATGGTAATAACTGCAATTACAATTTTTAGGCAAATAATTGACTATTATGATTTTTGTGATTTTTACTTTAAACTTCAGTTTTTTTAAAGATGTTTCATTTTCCAATACAAGATGATACATTTTTACATGATTTGCTATGGTTAATGATTCCTTATCCGATTTTAAGCAATAAAAGACGCACCATAAAATCTTACAAAAAAATACTTTTTTAAAAAAAAGTTTCAAAGTTTCTACAGAACACATGGTTATCGTTCTCGAGTGGCTTAAGTATGTAACATCACGCATCTTCAGATAAACGCTGACCCTTCCATGGATAAAGTTACGTTTGTTGCGTTGTAATCCTACACCTTTCTGATGACCTTTGACATCTCTCTAAAACCTTTCCACTCTTTCAACAACAACGAAGGTCACTGCTGTCACTAGTCAACATGAAATGAAGTTCATAAAGCTTATTTCACTTTCACCAGGTCACACATTTCCTAACGAAACAAGATTATTAAAAATAAGAGAAGCGCAGTGAAAGACTTTATTTAATCTGATTGGATGCTGATGACATTAAATGACAGTTCTTGATGACACCTGAACAGGAAAGTCATTTGAGGCAGTATTGTATAGATTTTTTCAAGAGTTTTCATTAAAAAGGTTAATATATGAAAAGGAAAATAAATTTTGATGCTGACTTTAATCACGTTTCTCCTGCTAAAGCAAAATCAATCATCAAAATCGTTATTTTGGGATTCTGAACAATCAGCAAATTACACTGACACTAAGATTACCGCCAGTCCGCTGATGGACAGAATGAGTTTCTTTAAAAGGCAAGCCAATAAGTTTCCTATCCGAGTTGCTTCTTTAGAAGAACGCTGTGATTAGGTTAGCTGCTATTAAAGAGAGCCGTGATTAGCTGGTTTAATGATCGAGTGGCTTTTGATTGTCAGGAAGAGAAGAGTTTTTCTCAAACTGTTAACACAGAGGATGTTTTAGTGTGTGTGTGTGTGGTTGGCACTGATGGTGGCATCCTGGATCAATACACATCAGGCTCACCGGCGAGACAGACAAGGGCGTCACCGAATCGACAAGCATGTGCTCAGAGCGCATCATTCACCAGCCTCCACACTCATCCACACATGAATAATGGACTACTTAATTAATGGGGTCAACTTATATAGGTATATAGTTATGGAGGTTATTATGGAAGTCTGTTTCCACTCTTCACTGATTTGCAGAGGCCTTGGCTAAATTTGGGCTGGATGAAGAGTTTTGGGGTGATCAGGGGTACAGGCTTCAGTGGAACCAGAGGAACTCGTGTAGGTGCTGACAGGACTTCTGGAGCTTTGGCGGTCTCAGAAGGTGATGGTACAGGGGATTTGGGCTGTGCAGGTGCCTGTTTCTGTGCGGTCTTCTGGTCTATATGGACACTGTGGGGTGTTTGGGACATTTATTTCAGAATTGCCAGATGCAAAGTCGCAATTGAGAGTTATAGAATCAGAATTGCGAGATACAAATGTTGCAACTGCGAGTTAAAGTCAGAATTGTGAGTTATAAAGTCAGAATTGCGAGATATAAAATCGGCAAATTTCCAAGAAACTGCAACTCAATTAAACATGAAATTTTAAACTAAATAGTATTTCCTCTTAAGACATACTCCAGAAATCTTGGAAAAGCAATTATATTGTGTTCATCTCATGGTGAGTGTATTCTTAGCCCTAAAATCACATGCTCAGATTTCAACCACCCAGTCGACCATACTGGACCAAACCCTGCATTTCACTCACTTTGCCATTCTCTCTTCTGGTCTACCGAGCTGGATCAAACCCAACGTACTCATTTTGACTCACTTTAAAAGACTCTCGCTTTCTTTCCCAAGAAAGCAAACAGCACACACACACTGCAAAGCCGCTGAACGCAGTCGATGCCGCAACAGCATCAGCGCTCATTAAAGAGACGCTCCCTTGAGCGGTTGTTCTTGACTTGAAGCTTTATTACCTGACTAATTACAACACTGTTAATTAGCTGCTATGATCATTCAGAAACACAAATGAAAGACAAAGACAGACAGGGAAGAAAAGACCTGTGACTTTTGTCCAAACAAGTTACTTGAGAGCTTTAAGCAGCTCACAAACACAGGGTATGTCTTAAAAACAAGGGAAAGTCAATATTAACAACAACAAAAAGGAAATAACATGACTTTGGGATATAGTGCCATGGTAATATATCATGGTTTTGGAACTACAATTATAAAGATACTGCTAATGCACCAAAATTATGCAACCAGAAATAATAGGTTGAAATAGCAATTTTGGTATATAAAGTGAAATAAATTTGGAAGGTCAAAATCATTAACAGAAACAGTGACATTAAAGTAGTGTGTTTCTGGGGACGTGTTTTGACTGGATCAGTACCTATTCATTCACACATTGTGGATAAGTCACAAGTAAATGTCAGCAGATTGACTTGCGAGAGTAGCAATACTTAAAAATTGTATATCAAGATGCAGCTCAATGCCAAATAATTTTAAAAAGAACACAAAACCATGAATGGCATAGGATGTTTATTTGTTTATCGTTAAAGAGTAGGATCTCCTGAACAGCCAAACAGGATTAAATACTAATTTAATAAAATTTAATTACAGAATTTTTTTTTATTTAAATAGTAGCATATGCATATAGTAATCATTTAGTACCAAAAGATACAGCAAAGTGCCACAATATCTGCCCCATGGTCACTGTAGCAAGCTATAAAATGCATTTATAATACCCAAAAATGCTGCCTACACTAGGTTCTCACAGCACCACAGACTCTGGTGTTTGACTGTCTTCGACATTTGTTTATAAGTGCGGCCCCTGTCCCGCTGACCACACTCAGAAAGAAACTTTCAGAAAGAGCCCACTCTAATTACTCCATCTTTCAGTCCTCTATGAAAAATGATAAACCAGAAGGGCAAGACAAAACAAATTAAGACTGGAAAACATTGGAGAGAGGGGCCGCGGGGAGCAAGACGGGATCTGAGGGGGTCTCTACAGTTGACACAGCACTGAAGAGCATTCCAGCACAAGCGGAGAACAAAAGCACGCACACACACACACACACAGCGCACACAAACAATGGCACGGACGCTGGGAGACGCAACAACGGCACATCAGGACTCCCTACCCCCCTCACACACGCGGAGCGGGACACTGATTTTAATGTGAAGCGTCCACTGAGTCCTGGCATTTGGCAAAGACAGATGCTGAGAATGGGCTCGCACACACACACTGAGCTGCGCTGGGAACAGATGGGGGAAGGGTCGCCCCACACAGGGACACATCCCTCCGTTTCTAAGGGAGAACATCGGCATTGATCAGCGACGTGGAGGTCATTCTACCCACACACACACACACAGACTGATGCATGCATAAAGGACAAACGGCACTGAACAGGTGGACCTGTAAAAAAAAATGTTTTCCTGAAAACATATCATGTATCCGAACAGACAGCTGTTTGGAACACGGACAAAAGTGTGTGTGTCGCTCCACACAGACTAACTAGCTCCTCTTTTACTCGCTCGATTCTTAGACGCACTTTGAGCATAATCTTAATGTGTGTTTCCACTGTGGGTTGATGTTTTATAGTTTGTGCATTAGCAGAGCATAAACGCATCACTTCGCCGCGCTGTCCAATGCTGATTCAATTGTGAAAGGGAAACAAATGCATTAACAAACATAAGGTTGAGTCATATTATCTAGCGCTAGATTGATACATCAGCCATTTTGAGAAAATTATAAAAACAATAATTCATTTACTCTCAAAATGCCGTTACAAACTAAAGTGGCTAACAAAAAGGACATATTTCAAGCTGCTCTTTTCCATGCAATCAAAGTGAACGGTGACCAAACTCTGTCTAGCTCCAAAAAGGAGCAGTCCTTAGAACTTGTGCACCACAGAAATCATAAGTTAGCTAAATATATGTGAGGAACTCGGACATGCCATGGTCGCCATTCACTTTTATTGTATAGAGAAGAGCAGCATAGGCCTTCTGCTAAATATCTTCTTTTGAAGATCTTCATAGAAAAAAAGAAAGTCATACAGTTTTGGAATGGCATAAAGATGATAAAATGATGACAAAGTATTCATTTCTGGATGAAACATTCCTCGCTTTAATGCCAAGTATTATAGTCATTTTAATTAAACTTTTCTATTTAAATTTCTGCATTGTTGTGGCTCTCTAGAAAAACTGATATTCGCAATATAAAAATATATACCACTAATAACTCATTTAAACAATATTGGACCCCATTGACTTCTATTGTATGGGTTCTAAAACATTTTTCAAAATATCTCCTTTTGTGTTCTACATAAAAAGGAAGTTTTGGAAAAACATGAGGGTGAATTTTCATTTTTGAGTGGAGAGGACCTTTAATTTAAAAATTGGATCACAAAATCTCTTCACAGACCAAATCACCCATCACAGAATTTCTCATAAATATACACCGCCTGGCCCAACCTGGCTTTGTCCCAAAACTCAACCTTAGACTGCAAGCAGCGCAAAAGCATATCAAAACTAATCCAACGCTGGGAATAAGTGAGTCATCTATAAAAGTGAGAGTTGGTGGAAAAACAAACTGGAGGTAGTTCACAATTTCCTTTGCATTTCTAATGAAAGACGGTTACCTTTTTAGCTATCACAGTGAATTAACATGCACTTTTCTCTATATGCATATGATTATGTATGCAAGCATGCACATATCTGTGTCTAGTTGACCCTATATTGTTCTGTATTCGCCTAACGCAGGGCAGTGTCGCATTTCAGAGAGTGTGTGTGTCTCCCATTGATGTGCGGAGCACGCCAACATCATCCGAGCGCAGAGCAGTGTGAAGCCAATCTTATGAGGATGGAGAAAAAAAAGTGAATTCAGCACATAAATACGTGCAGCACACACACACACACACACACACACACACACTCTCATGGAGGATCTGAAGTGTGCAGTTTGTGTGTATGTGCTCCGTGGGTTTTAATTAAAAGATGCACTGGGCCCCTTGAGAATTCATACACACACATGCACCGGGGGCAGCCTGTAAATTTACAGCCCTTTCATGGATGCTCGGGACCCTGTGAGCTCTCCACCTTGTCATTGCACCACGCATGCATTAACATCCACCACACCTCCAACAACTTTCTCTGCCCTCTGCATGTCCACAAGTCCTCTATGCACAGATATTCCCTGACGGCAACTTAAATCAGGCTGCTTCTCCTGAATGCACTCAAAACATCAATGCACGAGCACAATTTCCCCGTAAGATCCGCTGCAAAAGAACCCCAAACGCGTAACGCAGCCAACGCAACGCATGCCTTTACTGCGGAATAAACCTGCTTCAGTACTTGCCCCCCTTCATTCAGTCTGCCCCCATCCGCTGCCCAGACAACTTTTACTCCCAAACGCAGTTAGTTGATCAATAAGCACATTGCATATGACTTCATTTCGCATACCTATCCTCGTGAGTAATAAATCCGCTCGGTGAGTGACAGGCGCCGGCGCGCTACTTTGCCGTATCCATGAGAAGTTCCGTAGCCGACCGCGCATCGGTAGAGCGACCGTCTCGCCGAAGCTCCTGCAACAGCAATGTGCTCCGGCGTTCACACACGCGCGTTCTTACACACACACACACACACTCTCTCTCTCTCTCTCTCTCTCTCTCTCTCTCTCTCTCTCTCTCTCTCTCTCTCTCTCGGCGTGGGACTGGGGAAGCGCGCGCACGGAAGGGGGGAAGAGCGACTCCTGCGGGTGCGAGCATAGCGCAGCCTACCGGACGAGCACACACACACACGCTGGTATTTGTGGTTTATGGGGACTCTCCATAGGCTTAATGGTTTTTATACTGTACAAACTGTATGTGCTATTGCCCTACATCAACCCTACCCCTTACAGGAAACTACAGGCATTGAATATGTTAAAAAAAAACAGCATTTAATATGTTTTTAAGCCTTTTGAATTATGGGGACATTGGCAGTGTTACCTTAACTTGTAATATCTCTGTCATATTCATGTCATTATACAAATTTGTGTCCCCATAAACCACAAATACCAACACACAAGGTTTGGCATCATTTATCGCATTTATTTAGTGCAAGTATTTTGTCAGTAATTTTGTAAATAATTATTTATTATTTAAAGATTATGCAATTATAAGTTAAAATATAGGCCTATTTAAAAATAAATATTTTATTGCATACTTCATTTTCACTTCACACACACATATACACCGTATGTTATAATATAATACTATATCCTATAATGCATTTTTGTATTAATTCTTAAGTTACAAAAAAATATTTATACTTTCATATATGTATACACACATATATATATAATACATTTTAGCACCAGAAAAAAAAAAATCTCTATTTAGTCAAATTTAAGGATATTTCTTGTCTAAATAGTTAGATCTCCACTCCTGTTGTTGTTTTATTATCACATTTTACTATTACAGTTTTTGTTAATATTTTTTTTTATATTTAGACGTTTTTTAAATATTAATTTATTATTTACTATTATTAATTTTAATAATTAACTAATTTTGCTTAATTAATTTTAATTAACTATTTGTTCCTTTCTTTTTTTATGTGTCTAAGTTTAAAGGTTTACTTTATGTTCATATTTTTTTGTTATTGTTATTGTTTTAATTTTAGTTAGTCACCCTGACTCAAGCCTTCCTACTCACTGTTTGTTTGTGTTTTATCTGTTTGCACGCAATTTAGGTCTGGGCCTGCAAACAGACAAAACGCTCTATTAATAAGACAGATCTGTGTTGTACTGCACTGTATTTGAGAACAGCTGGACGCTGCGGTAGCAGTGATATATGGGTCAGCGCTGCATAAGTGCACTGGTCCGCTCGCGCTGAAGCTCCAGCACGTCCAGCTGAGTGTCAGAGTGATGATCGCGGGCGGCTACGGGGTCTTTTAGAAATGCACTGCCGTGTAATTAATGTAGCCATGATATAACGCACAAATCGATTTCCATTGTGCACCCCTGACTGCATGAGGACAGGGGGGCTGGTTTTTCTGTCCCGCTGCTTGCTGTTAGGCGGATATCCACTTATCATGCAGAGCTGACATCAAACGCACGAGGTGAGTGGGTGAGGGTCAGGTTTGCTATCTTTGTTGAGACCAAATGAGAGTGGCTGAAATAGCCTTCTTTGTATAGCTCTTACGATGGAAACAGCTTCATAAAGGGATTAAATAATATCTTAATTAAAATCTAACAATGCCAAAAGGTTTCTTTAAGGTGTTGGCGTAAGGTTAGGATGTACTAATTATAATTAGCCTAATTTAAAAACAATACAAGCCGCAATAATGCACAGAAATAAAAGTGTGTGTGTTGGAGAAATTAGGTGTAAAGTGGCACAAACGGAGAGCCTTGCTTTTTAGACTGCATTTATTTGATGAAAAATAAAGTAATATTGTAAAATACTATTATGCTTTATTAGATTAAAAATCCAGAAATAACTGTAATATTGTGAAATATTATTTAAATTTAAAATAAGTGTTTTCTGTGTGAATATATTTTAAAATGTAATTTAT
>JAUMHE010000067.1:19221138-19231413 GCA_032359235.1 Enteromius mattozi
TAAATGCAGCCTTGATGAGCAGAAGAAACATCTTTAAAAACCATTAAATATCTTACTGACCCCAAATTTTTGAACAGAAGTGTGTGTGTGTGTATATATATATATATATATATATATGTACATACACACACACTCACATACACACATACTGTATACACACACACATATATATATATACTGTATATGATGCAGAATCAAGATTTATTTTATATTTTCCATTTTTTTATTAAAATCATTGAATTGCTTTCTTTGTAGTTTTCGTTGTTTTCTACTTGATAGACTAAAGCGAGAAATGCTGACAACTAAAGTAATTAAAAAGTTTTTTAATGGTTTTAATTTAAGCTTATTTGCATGATATATGATATACACAATGCCAAACGTTTCCTTTAAGGTGTAGGTGTAATGTTAAGATGTACTAATTATAATTAGACTATAATTTAAAAACAATATAAGCCAATAAAGTCATTATAATGCAGAGACATAAAAAGTGTGTTAGAGAAAGCAGGTGTGGAGTGGCATAGATCGAAGGAGACAGTTTTGCTTTTAGCACCTTCAGATTAGTTTGTGTGTGTGTGTGTGTGTGTTTGCTCATGGCTGAAGGACAATGGGTGTGATTTAGAGGTCAGAGCCACCGGCCTACATGATGTTTATTACCACAAGATCTACGATTCCCAACCAACAGGCAGATGAACATCTATTTAATGGACGCAGAGCATCGATTACATGCAAACACACACAGAAAGTTCAGAAGCGTAGGCGTTAGCAGAGCAAAAGAAATAACAAGCATTTTAGTGAAGTGCACTTTTTTCCTAACGGCAACCAGGCATATTGTTTTCCCAGCTATTTCATGTTTATTATTGATTTTTTTCTTCTTCCATTTATGAAGGCTGCTGTTTTTATTATTAAGACATCTGTCTGTTGCGGCAGCAGCACGCGGTGCTGATGAACTCCTGATGTTAACGCTGTTCTGGAGCCGCTCTGGATTTGACTGGCTGCCAGTCTCTATAGTGTACATACAGGCCTCAGAGACACATACAACTACTGAAGCTCAGAGCCGGTGACTCGTGCCTTCGTACCACAATTACATTAGTGGTGAGGACAGAGATCGCAGGGACCTTCTGGTGAAAGGTGCACTGTTTTATTCTGCTGAGTGAAGCTTGTTTCCTCTGCTTCAGTTTATGGTCAGGATAGAGGATTTGAGGGCTGAGGTTTGGGTTATGGTTGCGGGTTTGTATAGCCTACATATTTTGCTGCATTTATTTGATAAAAAAATATTTGTACAATTTAAAATAATTGTTTTTAATAAGTGATTAGTGATCATTACTCCAGTCTTCAGTGTCACATGATCATTCAAACCAATAAATACAAAGTTTTAAAATCTTAAATAGACATTTCTAACATTAACATGTCTTTCCTGTCAACCTTGGTTAATGTAATTATTATATATATTAGCTCTGAATATGTTTTTATTAAATTTTTGTTAGTTTTGTTGTGTGTTTTTGACAGCTTTTGTTTTTTTTATGCATACTCACACACACACACAAAATTAATCACATCCAAAATAATTGTTTTTGTTTACATAATATATGTATGTGTACTGTTTATAAATGCACACATATACAGTAAATATTTTAAAAATACTTGCATATATTTGCATGTATATATTATTATTCTTATATTTTAGATAAATATATTTAACATATAAACATAACATATTTTTCATAAATGTATGCATGCATGTGTTTGTATTTATATATACACAGTAAACATACACAATATTCACATATACTTATAAACAAAAACTTTTATCTTGGATGTGATTAATCGGGATTAATCATTTGACAGCACTATTACACACACACACACAAAATATATAACGTCAAAACTACTAATAATCAGCAGTATATAAATAAATATGTGCTGAATGAACACTAATAAAATGTACATAATTAACATGTATTTTAAATAAATTGAATCGCCTGAACAAACTGATTCACAAAATGAATCATTTGAACCAAATGACTCACTGAATTGAATCTGCCTTTTTTAATGAAACTAGAGAATCATTAGTAAATTATCTACACTGAGTCATAGCTTTTATTCCCAGCGAATACATGAACTTAAAGCAATGCAAGTCAGTTTGAATAAAAGTGTCAATCAAACCCAAAAATGTACAATTCCTGTCTCATCTCAGATTTGTCCTGCTATACTGCTACTAAAAATTGCTTATACTGCAGCTGGACTGTTTTGAAAACAGACACATATTGAGAGTTTCAGCGTGACTGACTGAGAATGTTTGTGACATTTTCTCATTTAAGCTATGAAACTCAAGCCCCATTGACCAATCACAGCTTACCGTAACAGACCGTTACTCTAATGGACCAATAAGACGAGCCAAGCCGAGCCCTGGTGCTAGAGGACATAATTGCTTTTGTGGAGAATGATTGTTATTTTCAGTTACTCATGCAGAACCGTCAATGACTCTCTAGACAGCAGTTAAACCAAGATCTAGAGAACCCTAGACACAGAGTATGGCTCTTTAAACTACCTCTTTTACATTTATTCAGTGTGCATGTGTGAGCGTGTCTGTAATGTAACACACGTGGTCTATGCATGTTAGAGAACCTGGATTATGGTGATTGAGTTGTTTGGTGCTTTGGGACCCTCATTAGCTAGAATTCTTGACGGAAGAGAATAAAGAGTGCAGGATGAACGTTAGCTAAAAATGTATAAGATGAAGCAGTGTTTGTTTAGAAATGAACTGCTCATTTTTACTAGTTGACTGGTCATCCAGAAAAGTATTTGAGTACTCAGCAGGGATAAATGACCGGCTTATGGAAAAGGCAGAACTGGTAAAATCCCTAGTTCATTAATAAAAGTAAAACTGTAATTTGCAAACTTGCAGACTTTTTAATTACTTTTTTCAGTCATTGTAGAGATGGAACAAATGCAAAAAAATAAAAATACTATAGGCAAATCTCAAAACCTCACGTGCATCCCTAACAACCATTCAGTAACTAAACTCATCTACACTTCATTAGTTTTGCAAGGTGCATGTGATTGATTCACGAAAAAAACGACTCCAGAGTTCATCCAGAAGTCATGGTTGAGTACATAATGCACAGGTGCATGTATAAGTGCATAGTGTATCATTGCTACTTACTGAGCTGTTTGATTTTGACTCGCCCAACAGAAACGGCTCATTAGAGATTTAGAATCGCACATCATCTGCGCCGTTTTTGAGTCACTACAAAGAACCGGTTCATAAGAGTCATTCTTTTTAGAATCGCACGTCATTTACGCTGTTTTTAAAGTGACCCTTTTATTGACGCAAATTTATCAACAAGTGGGCGGACAAAATGCTAATGTGTCATTATGATGTCAACATGAAAGGGTTTGGGACTCGTTTTAAAAATGACTCGTTTCAATGATTCAGAGTCGACTCTTTCTTTTGAGAGACAATAACTTTATACACGGTGTACTTTCAGATTTAACACTTTGCAGGATGTTTTCATTCACTTAGAGCTGTGTTACACACTGCATGAAAGGTAATTTTTAAACATCCATAATAGGGGCACTTTAAAACATTATAAAGTCTCATAAGAGTCATTCGTTTTAGAATCGAATGTCATTCGCGCTGCATGTTTTTAAATCACTGCAAAGAATCGGCTCATAAGAATCACTGGCTGAACTGAATGCAGTGCAAAGTTTCCAGCCGTTCTCAAAACCCATCACCACCATTTTAATAAAAAACTATTTGTTCTCTAAGCGTCCATTTTACTCATTGTCAGCTGGGCTTTCTTATCAATTTCATTTCATTAATTACCATATCTAGTGATATGCTATAAAAATAAGGACAACCACAAAAAGGCTTTTGCTTATTTGGAGACACAGCAGGCAAACACACACTAATGACTATATTGAGCTAATGATGAATGAGTCATTTTAATGCTTGAGTCATGTGTTGATTCTGTAGCCGGCCTGACAGATTTGGTGAGTTCATTTAGAGAAGGATTAATCACACTGAATTAAATCTTTGAGCTCGTAAACCTTTTGAACAATTAATAAGTTATTTGGTGAGTCAGACTAGTGCCTGAGGTGCTGATGGGAGAAACTTACTGGAATCATCTGAACCAGTTACTTGATTCAGCGGTATCGAAGCACTCAAAACTCACATAAAGCTGTGAAATTGAATGACAGCACGGTAAAAATAGGGTGCTTTTCAATAGAGGGTATGCATTGACGTCACTTTCCCACCGAAACACACCCCCTCAGCCAGACTGAGTGGTAAGACTGAGCCTGAGCCTGAGCCTGCTGCACGACTGGATTTAACAGGGGAACTAAACTAAAGGTTGTTGGACTCAATATAGTGTTTCTTATAACTTACCAAATATAAAGCTAGAAAATTTATATGTGCATGATTTTGATGCAAAGGAAATACATAAAGCAAATTTGCCAGCAAATGCTTTATTTAAATAAAAAAATACTTTATATATTGTCCAGCATAAAAAATATATAATAAAAGGTATAGCCTATAATTTTTGTTCATTTAAAAACATCCAGTTAGGCAGAATATAAGATGCACAAAGCGAGATGCGGATAGAAGGAAAGCAGGTGTATTTATAGTAGGTAGGGGAAATGTGATTGGACGATAGAACAGGAAGATTGATTGGAAGATGAGATGCAGCTGCGATTAATTCGGTTATCACTTCTCCCGAAACTTTGTTATTATCAAAACAAGCCCTTAATTGATGAGTTGTCAATATAATATATAGCTGCAAAATTCAACATATTGACATAAAATGATAACTGCTAATCTGTGTTTCGCTGCCTGGAGTCCATTTGCTTCTTTAAATTGCAGCAATCCATTTGCTTCTCTTTTCTGTGGCTTTCGGCAGTCTGTACAAATATACCTCAGATTTCTTGTCACATCTACTGGTCCAGTCAATCACAAAGCTCTTTCTCATTTTAGATGTGTTTTGTGTGTTCTTTGGCAGCAGTCATGTTGCCAATTCAGTCTTTTTCAAACTTTAATAACACTCAGGTAGCTGATGATGCTTTGAAGTGATGACTGAGTGGTCAAGAATAATACAATGTACACATAACCGTTCCTTTGATTACTCTGCTCTCATTTTCTTTCCTTGCATCCTTCCCTCATTTCCTAAGGAGGTGGAGCTAAGATGCAAGGAAAGCTGGCAAAAAAAAAAAAATGAGGAAGAGAACAAGCATGCACAAATAAGAAATGAGAAGCACCCACAGTTTTACATCATGTCAGAATTTGTGAATTTCATGAATTTAACAGTTTTTATATTTTCTCATTTTTCAAAGGCTGGATTCTCACGCTTTTCGTGACCCACTTATTTTTACCTAATGTTAGAAAAGCGATGATTTTATTGTGTTTTTTATTAGACAGATTCGAGGTTGTTTGAAAACTGAGTTTAACTGAATAAACAACATACAAGATCATTTTCATTTGGAGGAACTATTCTTGACTTCTTCACAGCTTTCTGTGCATTCGTGATGTTTTCTCCTCACTGACTGAAAGAGAGTTCAATTAGAGAGAGCAATGGGATCCTCACATCAAACATTGAGAAACTTCACTCTTAACTACTGTATGTGATTTCAGATAATTGTGTTTATTTCAGGCAGTATGTTTTTAGAATAAAAACTCCAAGGCACAGCGTGTGATGTTAAAACTAATCCTTAACTTGCTAGGCAGAGACTTAATAACCACAGATAATCCTTTACTCCTTTAGTTGGACTAGTGGTGTGGATCGTACTGTTTTGAAGACGACATTTGATCTTTGAGATTGGATTATATCTCAGGAAGTGGAGTCTATTGGACTGAGCTGTATTGGTGTCTCTTATCCGATTGGTGAAGTCGGATATCAGGCCATTATTACTGTCTCTTCCCTCTTTCCGGCTTCTGATACTAAATCAAGTTTTGATGGTGAGACACACACACACGCACATGGTTAAAGATAGTTTCCGACTTGGTCTCAATAACTGTATTATATTTTAATGGCCGGACGATCTTTATCTTTCATAAGAGATGTATAAATAACACACTTTAAAGGAACAGTTCAGACAAAAATGAAAGTTTGCTGGAAATGTCCAAACTGTAGAGTTTGTTTTTGAATTAAACAAATTTGGAGGAATGTAGCATTAAATCACTTGTTCACCAATGGATGCTGTTGTCAAGTCCTAACTTAATATCGATCAGTGCATATTTCTCTCCTGATTCACTGTAAAAAAAAACAATATTATGGATAGAGGGCTCATTTTAGATGAAAGCAATGGTTTAAATTTAAAAAATAAACATCTTAATGATGAATTTGTTTCCTACATGCATGCAGATTTTCTCTTCAATAATTGATGGATTCTAGTCATATAAATTACTTGGATTATTTTTATCAGCTGTCATTCTGACGGCACCCTTTCACTGCAGAGAATCCATTGGCGAGTAAGTTCCGAAATCACATTTCTCCAAATATTTTCCAATGAAGAAACAGCATCTTGGATGGCCCGAGCGTGAGTAAATGCTCAACACATTTCATTTTTGAGCGAACTATTCCAATAAAGACTAAAACTTTGGAGTTTTGTGACTGTTATTAAGTTCAAAAACTAAATCATTCATCAAACCATTCCATGGTGCTTTAAAATAAACACATCTACACAAACTCACACATATGCCCTTGTTTTGTTTTTAGCTTTGTTTGGTTCTTAAACATGATGTTCCTTTAAAATTAATCCAAAGACCACAATCACAGTTTGACACAAGTGAGATAAATGAGGTAATGGGGCAAGAGTGTTTAGCTTCCAAAAGAAAAACACAACACGCACAATCACATGCACAGTGCAGGTATATGCACATATATACATACTGTATATGCAGTCAAAATGCATGAATATTTTACGTAAACACTTTTCACATGCAGCTTGAGTCACTGTAATCCATAAATCAACCGTACACAATATTTTAGACAGACTAGATGTACACATGCATACAAACGTCATAAAAAAATCAAAGATTTTCACTTAAAACTGTTAAATAAATAAGAATGTAATGATGCAAAATGCTGAGGAAATATGGCATCTTACACAATTTTATGGAATAAATAAGCAGATTTGTGACATTTTTAGATTTGGATTGAATTATAAATGAATGCAAAAGAGAAACATTTCCACTCAGACGTTTGGAAAACATGCATGTGTGTTTGCATGACTGGACCACACACGCACCAACATACACAACCTAATACAATCAAGATGGGCGAGACATTGGCAGTGATTCTGGCAGGGACTGGCTGATGTTTCCTGCTAATTAAATCATTCTTCTAACATTTTTTAAGAGCCTAATTTTGAATAGCCGATTAAGAGGGAATTTTCTAATTAAAACACACAAATAAACCCATCTCTGAGCTCAGGGGAGACATGAATAGAGTTTGTCGAATAAAATGCGGCGTTAATGGGAATTCCAGCTTAGATGTTTTTTGTTTTTTTGCAGTTATTTATATACTGATGGGTGTAAGTGTATTTCGGTACCCATGCGAAAGGCAAATCCGTGTATGTGCGGTTCAAAGAGTCAGAAATAATGTGTGCGTCTTTTAATAAAGCCACTAAGCAGAGCCTTTGGTTAGAAGATGAGACTGTGAGATAAATAGACACAGACGACATTAGAAGCAGAGCGAGAGCAAGAAATGTAGTACTGATTCAAGTGATCATTTTATCACTGACATATATTAATGCAAATAACCGCACTTCGGGAGATAAATGAGTAGAAATGAATATCTCGCTGAGAGGAGAATGCGTCAACTCTTCAATCACAGCTTATAGAAGGAAGATGAGAGTCAAAAATAGACTGACACAGACCACATGCCAGATACAACCAGACAGAATGAGCCGTCAGAGGCCTTGTTATGCATGAAAACCACCAAATGAAGTGGTGAAGCACTTTAGTGTTAAATATTACAAGAGTTATGCCTGAAAGTGATGGAAAGGGAGGCTTATATTAAACTAGTGTAGCGGTTTGTTCTCCTTAAGTCCACTTCTAAAGCTATTCAAGGGTTCTTGCACAGAATGCAGGTTTACATTTAGAATTAAACCGTTATTTTTTTTCTACTGCACCTTTAAGACAATATGTAAATAACCTCTGTAAAGACTGGTTAACCTCAGCACCGCAGTAGTTCACTGAAAGCAATTTATTTAGAGGCAAGCCGTCCTGAGAAATGCATTATACTGGAGTAAGTGTGACAGGGAAGATGGATTGCTGTCACTCCAAACTGTTCTCCAAACCACCTTTTTAAAGAATCAGAGATATTCCTTCTTAAAAGCCTCATTTTAGTAATTTCGCTGACTTACTCGCTGATTAATTTGATTAAAAAAGCAGCGATAAACTCTGTGGCAGCTTCACTCAAAGCTAATCATGCACTAATATTACTGTTAACATGACCTAAAAATGTCTGCTAGGATGTTATAAATGTGACTACACAAATGGTAAATGCAGGGATAATTATAGTCATTTAACAAAGATATATTGAGGAAGTTATGTAAAGACAATGATAAGATGTGTTAGTCTGATTCTTTAAAAACCTCATGTGGTGGACAGTCAGTTTCCGATCTCTAATGATGAGTCACGAAATTATGTTAGAGCTGTAATTTGTCTGTTTTTTTCTTTGGTTCTTGAATTTCAGAAACCACTTTTACAACCAACCAAAGTAAATTCTGATGTAAATTTTCAATTGTCATAGTAAATTGAAGTCTAATAAATATTTATAATATTTAATATTCAATTTTTATAATATTTAATTTATAATATTTAATACTGAGTAGTAAACTGACAGATTTGTTTTTCCAAAGTTTAATAAATATTAAAAAATATATTTAATACATATGTTCAAGAATGGAATTGAAATCACGTTCACACCAACCAACTGAAGTGAATTCTGATGTCAAATGGACTTTTTCAATTTTGAAACTCAGTCACAAATTTATAGTAAACTCACAGATGTTTTCTCCCAAGTTCAATATTATATATTAAAAATATTCCATATATATTTAATATATTTGTTTAGGATTAGAAATGAAACTGCTTTCATACCAATCAACCAAAGTGAATTTTGAAGTCAACTGGACTGAGCCACAAAATATTATCTAAGTAGTAAATTGATAGGTTTTTACTCCAAGTTTCATATTAATTTATAATATATCAAACACATTTATTCAAGAATGGAACTGAAACCACATTCACATCCACCAACCAAAGTGGATTCTCATGTCAGATAGACTCCAAAGCTCTAGTATGAATCTCAAATTTGTCTACTTTACCAAGGTCTTTTATTTCAAGAGAGCAGTGAAAGTCCAGTTTTCCTTGGCATGTTTTCTTTAAAAGTTTCATTCTTAATTGCATTAAAACAGTATTTATTGCATGTGGCACCCCACACAGCAGCAGGTTATAACATATGCCTAGGAGTACAGCAGAGAGCAGACTTCTCTAATTTGCAGCTTCACAAAGATTTTCATTTCCAGCTATATCAGCCAGCTAAACATGGCCTTCATCCAGCTGGGTAAACAACTTCCCACAAAAAATTATAATCACTCTAAATTTTGTTGACAAGTTTAAAACTGGCTTGTCAACTCATTATCAAATGGCTTGCTGCTTTAAGCTGCCTCACAAACGAATTATGCAGATGACTTTGAGCGATTCCCCCAGACGCCAAGCCAACCGCTTATGCAGGTGCTGTAAATTAGCAGAATAACGTAATCACAACTGAATCTGTGCATTAGATCATTTAATCGGCATTTAATTTTTTTTTATTGCTACAATCTGTTGTGCATTTAAGCCTGTATCTACACAAATACGTCAAGAGTTGGGCTTGCTTGCTGCTCATTTAGTCGGCCAGAGAAGCAGTCGACCGGTCAGTAGGTCAGTGTTTACATTAAGAAAATGACTTACAAAGACAATGCAGCATGAGGCTTCTTCACCGTTTCTGGCAATTCCAAAGTTGCATAGACGGAGAGTGTGTGAGTGGAGAGAATGATGATGTTTGTGAGAAAGAAAGCAGGCATAACTCGCTCACCAGATCCATGCGGCCTTGTCAATTACAGTGCAAAAATGTCATGTTGCATCCGTCTACGGGTGACATTTGAGATGTTGCAGTGTGGATTTGGCAAGACATTTAGCTTATGTGAGCTTAACTTAAGTTTCAGTATTATATTTTATACATTTCATTTTCTTTATATGTTTATATTTATGTAAAATATACATTAGTCACA
>JAUMHE010000067.1:19240925-19253655 GCA_032359235.1 Enteromius mattozi
TATATTATATTTATTTACTGTACTTATTTTCATATTCTACCTCTATTTTGCCATTTTACTTGAAATTGTTTTCTAAAAGTTGTTGGGGCAGTCGCGCAATACATTTCACTTCATGTCATACCGTGTATGTATGTGAATGTGACAAAAAAAATTTGAATTTGAATTTGAATTTGAATATATATATTTAAATATATTCTGGTTATAAACCTTGGATTTGCAGCAATCACCCTCACATGACTTAGCAGATGTGTGGCTTTCACGGTTTAGCATTTATAGATTTAATCCATCTTTCATTTAATTTCATTTAATCAAATTTGAAATATAATCAATTGTGCACTCTTTAATAGTCAACATAACAATCCAAAATCAGATTAATTTCTGTATTAAGTCAAAGTTAAGCAATATGAGGAGAAAAGACGAAGAAACGTTGAAATTTGCATGTGTGCATTATAATACGGTGTCCAGTGACAAAATCTGTGCAGTGCACCATAATCTACTATTACCCATAACCCCTTGCGCAAGAAAAGATAGTCATCTTTTGACTTTCCAATGCTCACATATTGCCATACTCAAGTGGATTCAATTTTGCATCCTCAGTGAAGTACTTTTAGTGAGGAGCAGCAGAATGTGATTCGTGATTCTGAAGTTTGAAGCCTCGCTTTTCTCTCCTGCACTTCCCTGTTCTAATGGGCAGTCAAACTCTCCTCACACAAGCTCAGGGCGACACTATCAGGCGGGGCTCTCCAGGAGATGGCTGTGTGTGTGTGTGTGTGTTGAGAGGTCCCCAGGGAAGATGATAGCAGGCTCTTAAGTGAATGGCTTTTCTGATGGCGGAAGTGTTCGATAACTCTCCACTCTCCGAAAATCTCTGCGTCTCCCATCACCAAAACACAACCAGCTCGGAGTGGAAATATACTTTAATATACTCTATATTATTTCACAGTGGTTTTACTGTGAATTTACTGACCTCTGATGCAGATTTACTGTTATTTACAGCTGCACATTGTGTTTTTAAATAAGTTTTACACCGAAATACATGGATGTTTTATGATAAATATTATGTACAACTGCAGGCATATATTAGTGCCCTAGAAAATGTTTTATCCTACGTTCAGACACTTTTAGTGGTTAAATAAATTATGGGTGATACATATGCCTGTGTATAGCACATTTCCACTGTGATACTGGTGAACAAAGAAGAGTAAGACGTCTCCAAATCATACTGACTGGTAAAATTCCTGGTCTAATGGACAGGATTAAAATATTTAAATAGATATTAAACAGGTTTTTGCATGTTATACAAAATTTCATTTAAGATTTTTTAAGGTCAAGTAAGAAAAACTTGGTCTAAAGTCTATGGTGCAGTATTTTATTTATTTATTTAAGAGCGCATTAGTAATATGCGCATGTTACTAATGTGTTCTTTAAATAAATAAATAATATATATAGGTGGGTAGTCTCAGTCGACATCACGACCACATAACGTTGGCTGAACGTCTAATGCATATGGCACACAAAAGTAGACACACTTCAGGAGTTTTGAAGTCGTTGTCGGATTGGTAGAATTATACAGGATTTCTGGGAGACGTTCTTTTACGTTCCACCTGGAAACGAAGATGCTGTGACGCCAAATTTCCCCAAGAAAGAAGAAGGATGTCAGGTTTACAACTGTCATGACGATTGCTTATCAAGATCAACTAAACACTGGATAATCAAAGGTATATTTAAAGTTTGCGGCATAGAATCTTTAAAATACATGTGAGAGTCTGTTTTTGTGGCAACATTTCCATGCACTGAAACATCATGATGGAAACAAAATGTGATTGGTTGTTTGACATGCCAGTCAAACAGCCTCATGGGAGCAGGCCTTGGCCAATGACCCCCCCCCAATCAAAAATGACCATCCTGCAAAAATTGCTAATAGATTTTTCATTATAATTTATTATTGCCAAAAATTGGAGCTTTTTGAGTGGATGTGGATGTTTGTGGCAAACTAGCTAACTAGGAAAACAAGCTGATAAAAAGACAGCATTCGAGATTTAGTGATAATATTTTATTTAAAGGTGACATATCATCAAAATCTAAATTTTCCAGGTTTAAAATCAGGTCCCTGGTGCATCTACCAACCAAGGAAACGTGAGAAAGATTAACCCAGTAACTTTGTTTTAGTAAGTCTTTTTTGCAAGTGTTACGAGTTAGATGTTGTTTTGGAGATGATCCGTAACATATAAGTGAAACATTACTGCCGCTGGGGTAAACCATGAAGGACAGGAGGCAAACAAACAGATTCAGATTCCTTTGAAAAAACGAGTGCATCACCTTGTGACGTCGCAAAGTGACATTTCCACCCAAGGCAGCGTCATTTTGATTTTACAAGCAACAATGGTGTACCAGTTCAAATGCCGTGAAGTTTGAGCAAAACATGCTAAGAGAGCCTCAGAGGAGACAAGAGAGCAGTGCATTTATTGATTTATTTACTTAATTTACTTATTTGTTAACTTATATTGCTGCTGCCACACAGATCTGATATAAACGTGTGGTAAATTTCCCAGCTGTTTACCTTCAGATATAATCACTGACTGTTTTTGTAACTTGTGTGTTTTTAATGTAAACTTGTGTGTAAATGAGAACTTAGTTTAGTACTCACATGCCTTTGACAGCCACTATCTGTGTCCTTTGTGTCAAAAAAACATAACATCTCAGAGGTTTAAACTAATATGGTTTAAAACGCATGATTTCATCACGATAAACATGACAATCAGGATCAAAACAGATGCTTTTAGCAGGTACGAGCTGTAATGGTGCAGATCTATTCTGGAAAAGAGGGCGGGGACTAGCAGCTCATTTGCATTTTAAAAAACAGGCACGAAAGTGAGCCTTTTTCTGCTTCCACTCAAAATAGGCATGTTTAAAATTATATAATAAATGACCTGTGGGGCATTTTAAGCTGACACTTCACAGATACATTCTGCGGGACACCAGAGACTTAGACTGTAAAAAGGGGCATAATATGTCTCCTTTAAGTGTGCATTAATAATATGCACCTACAACGTGCATACATTCTGTTTATTACAAACACAACTCATTTTGATTAATTTCTCATAGACTTTTTATCTCATTTTGCTTCTTAAGTAAATGTATCTCTAATTATAGTGTTACTCCACCCCAAAATGAAAATTTTGTCATTAATCACTTAATACCATTGATTCCCAAATAATAAACACTGTCAAGAATATTCCATCTGCCATCAGTGGTTCAACCGTAACATTATGAAGCTACGTGAATACTTTTTGTATTGAAAGAAAACAAAAATAACCACTTTTTTCAACAATTCAGCACCATTTTTACCACCATACATCTTCTATGTTTACATTATTTACCCTGCAGTCAATGGGACAGTCGCAAGCCTCCCAGTTTTCATCCAGATTATCTTAAATTGTTCTGAGGATGAGGGATTGGAATGACATTTTGGGGGTGGAGTAACCCTTCAAGAATCTTTAGACATTTCCACTGGAAAACTAAAAAAATACTGATGAAGAACAATTTTGGCAGTGCTATCAAAATGCTGACTTGCAATGCACTAGCACACAGATAATAGCTACAGATTATGATACACAAACCTCCCATTTTGATGTAATAAGCATTTGAATTTACAATGGTACCAGTCTGAAAACATTTAAAATAATTACTGTTCACACATACACAGCGAGGCTCTAAAAAAAGCTTCACAGTCTTGGAAGTAAAGAGAAATTCTTCCACAAATGACGCCGTAGAGACCCTAAACTCATTTAATGTAAAATACATCTCACATTCTCTCTTTTCTTCCCTTGCATTCTTCTCCCCGGCGATCATCAGTCTTTCTCCTTACAGTCTAGCTCTCTGCTTTGTGTCTTTCTTCCCTCTCTTTCCTGTTCTTTCTTTCTCTAAGTGTATGATTGCAGTGGACCCATGCTGAAAAGTCACATTACCCACGATGCCATGCTGGGAACATTCTGGGTCTGATAATTCACACGCTGTGAGTAAACAGTCTTTGTGTGTGCGTGCTAGAGAAGAAGATATAGGCCATTTTAGAAGGTTATGGATGATTATATGTTTAACCACAGTAGGGTACAAGTCTTGGAGCTGCCGCACACACACACACACACACACACAGCAGTGCAGATATTCCCTGCGCACTTGTGCTTCACACTGCGTGAGAGGAATTCTCACGGGGCTCATAATGAGAGTGAAGGGAATGCTGGGAATGAACCTAAATCCCCCGGTTTATCACACGCCGCACCCTCCGAACATAATGTATGTGGCTGTGTGCTTCTGACAGACAGAGAGAGCCGAGGTTAGTGCGCTTGCAAGCATTTCTTATTCAGCTGGACGAATAACACATTAGCCTTGTGACACTGTGTCTGTGCTGAAAACTGTATGACAGAACGTGCTGAAACACAAAGTACAGGTTACAAGATTGCACTTCACTGACGACTGTATTGCTTTAATTGCAAGCAAATTTTATTAAATACATTTTGTATCCAACCTACACTTAAAAAAATCTCTAAAAATGATGTATTGTATTAAAACTATTTAAAACTACTTTTTTTTTTACTTGTATTTTTAATCTTGCATTGCATTTTAGAGCTGACCTTTTTTTTTTAAGTAAATAGTTTTTATTTTTTTATGCCAAACACTTGGTTCAAAATAGCAGAAAATATCTAATAATATCATTTTTATTTTAAAATTTTACATATATTTGGGCATATGTTTTTATATAAACATCTGTTTAAATAAATAAAATAGAGATAATTAATTCAAATAAATTAAATAAAAATGTCATACAAAATATTTTAAATGTGCATTTATATTTACATTTAGAAATTTGCGATTTCCATATAATATAAATACAACACTGCATAAATATATGAACCGAAGAAAATATTTTATGTTTTTTATATGCATGCTTTTGTTGTATGGGTTTTTTAGTGAGTGGCAACACTAGACAACTCTTATTAAATATAAATATAAATATATATAGATAGATAGCCTATATATGCACTTGTTTTTGTTGTATTGGCTTTCAGTGAGTGGCAAAACCTGACAACTCTTATTGTAATCAATGAAGCCGTCTCCACTGTATGCCACATTGTTGATTATAATGGGAGGGATGTAATTTTTTTGCATCACGGCTGGCAGTACAGATGCAGACATGATTTCTACATCAAACACACACACACACACATTCACCTCCCTCAGCTTCTGAAGATTTCTCTCACCTCAACCCAAATAATGTGAATTTAATAGAACCTATAATGTGGGTCAGAATCAAATCACTGGTTATTAATGTAATTGAATCTCATGCCGAGATAAAGCAGAGATGCCATGAAACCAGAGGAGACATTTTATCCATTTAAATAATTAAAACTTCATATTAACGACATTGTCAGGGCGTTGTGAGTGTGTGCTGGAGGGAGTGTGTCTGTGTGAAATGAGAAGATATTATTGTGTATAGATGATATTTAGTTGTCTGTCACCTTTCGTTCTTGTCTTTTTTAATATCAAGGCTCGTCTCTCTCTCCATCTCTCCCTCTCAATCTTTTCTGCTGGTAATATATTTCATCCCTACTTCATTTCATTCTTTATCAGAAGAATTTCTCTGAGGTTCAAGCTGATGTTTTTCTGCTACACTGATATCGACATCTGTGATATTTGATTTTAAATATTCACAACCATTTGTGCATCTCAGTTTAAGAAACATTCAATCTCGCAAAGTCCAGAAAACACAACTTTGCATGAATCATAGATGCATTTCTGAACAGAAGGTGTTTATGCAAAAATAAAAGTGTGTTCAATTGTTAGTCTGTTTATTGTAGGATATTAATATTAAAGACTATTTTAATTTTAATGACCAAAAAAGTGGCTGTGTCCCAGATTTTCACAGTTTTACCCAAATTGTAGTCTTTTTAAGAAAATAAATCAATATGATATATGCAATACTGTTTAAAAGAAGGGGTTATTAATATTTTAGGCATTAATGAAACATTTAATTGATCAAATGTGACAATGAAGACTTTTATAAAGTACTTATGCAGTATTTCTTAAGCTTTCTATTCATCAAAAAAGAAGAAAAATTACCATACACAAAAATATGAAGCAGTGATAATAATAATGTTACTTGAGCATTAAATCAGTATATTATTATGATTTCTAAAGGATCATGTGACACTGAAGACTGGAGTAATGATGCTGGAAATCCAGCTTTGAGCACAGGAATAAATTACATTTCAAAATATATTAAAATAAAAAGCAGTAATTTGAAATTGTAATAATATTTTACATTTTTAAGCTATTTTTGATGCATTTTTAATCAAATAAATGCAGGTTTATAAATAATATATATATATATATATATATATAGACACTAAACTAGTAGTGCGTGTGTATTTACATTTATACATATCAATTTGTATGACAACTTCATTTAGGCTAAATCTGTAACTACTTTTGTATCATTAAAACCTTTAGCTTAATATTTCATGATGTTTATTTAATGTTTATCTGTTATTTTGGTTAGTGGAAAAATGACAAAGTGAATCAAGGTTTTAAACTGTATTCAGACCCAGTTTTGGTGAACAACAAATGTTTATAAAATAAACGTCAAATAACACAGCGCGTAATATTTTGTTTGACCTCCTGAAGAAGACATTAAGCACTGATAATGAACAAAAACTGAGTGAATGATTGCATATTGTAGGCCTATAAACACTGAATATTGTTGAGTCTTCAGCATCAGAACATTTTGACTCTGACTCTGGATCTGTGTTTGGATATCTGTCTGTCCAACATCGCTCCAAACTGTTTGGAATGATTTGTTTGGTAAACCAATTTGTGAAATGGAACGCCGGGTCAGACTTTAGAGAGCAGGTTTGTTGTTTTAGGGTTGTGTTTAAATGAGTTTGCCTCCGACAGCTGTTCCTCATGGCTCGTGTTCCTTTTGATCCTGGAGCGCCTGGATTTGTCTGATTGGAAAGGGAACATGATGGTCCAAACTGATTAATTCCTCTACTCGAGTCTGGACTGGGATGTGGGCATGCTTTATCAAAGCTAAAGCTGCACAGGAGCCGTTACGAGAGTGTGTGTGTGTGTGTGTGCGACGCTCAAGCCTGAAGGCACTGTCAGGAAACATCAGCAAGAGGTAAAGGAAACACCGCTGGCACCTTTGCCATGAAATGTGTACATGTAAATAAATGAAGAATACGACAAAGGAACTAACAGGTCTCAGGGTCGGTGCAGGAATTCAACCGTGCAAAAGCATGAGGTGAATTGTCAAGGCCATTTGATGAAGATTACGCGTGTGTGCTGGAAATGCTTTACGCACGTCTCTGGAGTTTATATGTGCAATCAGGGGTCGTGCGTCATGTGCTGAGCTACGAAATGAAAGCGTGAAACCGAAAGAGAGACAGATTTGCCTAACAGATGAAGGGAACTGGAAGTTCTTCATTTCTTCAGGCCAGTTGGAAGCATGTAGCAAGAGACACCAAGACAATTTTTTCTGTCATGCTGGTTTCCATTGAGTTTTATTTTTATACTGAGCTAATGGTACTTTGGTAACACTTTACAGGGGTTTTATACGCTAATGTACAGTCTGTGGTCATTATCGCAAAAAAAGCACTTGTATCAGGTCTTATAGCATCATAAAGGGGGTTATTTTTATGGTAATGATCATCTGGCTGAACATTATCTGGCATATTGAATGACTACTTAATAAATAAATAAATAAATACATATTTTTGTAATATTGATTCAAGCTTGAGTGATTGTATTATTTTACTTGTAGAGACTGCAGAGCGAACACGAGCACAGCTATGTTGGAACACATGTTTCTGGTATAACTGGTGAGTTATACAATGTTGCCATGGGCGACGATCATTTTTCACAAATGCAACGCCACAACTGACTAATCAGAAGAAATAATGCTTTTGCAGCATTTATTTATCTCAATCATTTCCACATGTACTAATACAGGTTAAAGGAATAGCTCAACGAAGAAGAAAATTAGCTAATAATGTACTCACCCTCAGGCCATCCCAGATGTAGATTACTTTATTCCTCATTAGATTTGGAGAAATGTAGCATTGCATCACTTTCTCAGCAGTAGATGTGCAGTGAATGGGTGCCGTCAGAATGAGAGTCCAAAGAGCTGATAAAAACATCACAATATTTGTTTGAATAGTTCTATATTGTAAAATTGAACTGTTCAATATTGTGCAACCTGGTCTCATAAAAATATGTACCTCTGTGCATGTTTTGTTAAACACCATGTTTACAGCATGTTTCGCCACAGGTTCGAAGAGAAATGTCCACTGAGTGGCACTAAAACACAAGTTCAATACATTAACACCTTTCACATTGTTATTACATTATAGGTATATACTACTGTATTTTTTTATTACGTTGATATTGGTACGTATTGCGGTTGTTTAAAATTAAAATATCCATGGACTGTCATTAAAAATGAATGCTCTGTCATGTAGGAAATATGCCATTTCAACATCCTTTAACACAGATTTGAACAAATCTCCCAGCATATTAACATTGTTTTAAAGTCATAACATGATATTCTTCAAGTAACTGTGCAAAAATTATGCTTTATTAATCGAAACTCTGTAAATTTGTGTGAAAAGGAATAAAAGGTGTCAGAGTTTGTTAGTAGGTATTTTGTGTCTCGCTAAAAAGTGCACCCAGGTACATTTATGCCATGAGACCAGGTGGATATTGAACCGTAAACAGTGCTCGTTCTCTCCTGTTTCAGATTTGTTTTCCACTAGCGAAAGAAATATGAATCAAGGAATCATATTCTAAGCAAAAGCAATGGTTTGAAGTCAAAAACATGTTAATGATGGATTTGTTTCTCACAAATATGGTGTTTTTCACTTCAAAAGATGTTAACTGGATTATTGTGATGTTCTAATTAGCTTTTTGGACTCATTCTGACGGCACCCATTCACTGCAGATGATCCATTGGTGAGCAGGTGATGTAATGCTTTATTTCTGCAAACATGATGAAGAAACAATCTACATCTTGGATGGCCTCAGGGTCAGTACATTTTCATTTTTAGGTTAACTGTTTCTTTGAAATTAAAAAGCTAGCATTAGTTGATGCTCTATAAACTAGCATCATCAATGGTGTATCTTTAATTTCACTTAATTAAATAAATACTCCAAATATTTTTATTGTTGGCCAATTATAATTAATGCTTAATCTAATGTTATATAGATATATACATAAAACTACCCCTCACTGAAATCTCTTTGCATTTTTAGATAATTATTAAAGTATGTTTATGAAGGCGTTTTCTGACCATCAGTTGGGGACACTTAATTTCTAGCGATTATTGTCAATTTGATTACAGAGACCGTCTCTGCATTTAATAAAAAATTAAGTATTAATCTCGTCATTATACATCACTATCACTTGATAATGTTCAGTGCTTTGACACAATCTGTATTGTTAAAAGCGCTATAAATAAAAGTGATTTGATTTGACTCCATAATGTCAGTGACCATCTGTTCCCCACAGTGAAGACAAAACCTTACCAACACAAAAACACACACACACTCACTACATGATGTTTAAATAAACAAATTTCGGGAGGAGCATTACCTAATTACCCTATCAGATCGGTCTCCTGCCCTTTATATACCGCTAACTTCCTCTCTCCAGCATCTTCGTTTTTTGCTCCCCCCCGCCTCCCCTTTCGCCTCCTAGCAGAGGCCGGGTGTCGGTCCCCGGCCAGAGGAGAACTGCTCCCCGCTAAGCCTGGTTTTCAGCTAACCCTAGCTGAGTTTTTTGTTCCTTGCCACTGTTTCTCCCAGCTTGCTTAGTCGGGGACATCCGGCTTCCAGCCTATTTTTTCAATCCAGCCGCCTCCGTCCTAATTCAGACCACCTTACCACTCTCCTCCCGGGGGGCAGGTGGCGACCTGGCCGGGCTCCGGGCTCTTCCCAGCCCTCGCCTCCTAGGGGTTAATCTCCTAGGGCTCGGGGTCCGCCGGGCTCCCTGTCTGCTCCCCCGGACAGTCCGCCAAACATGCTCAAATATTGGTTATCAATGAGGAAGTGGGAACTCGTGAAATGTGTTTTACTGTATACGTGATTGTGAAATAATGTGTGTGTGTGTGTGTGTGCGTGTTTGATCAAGTGAAAGAGAGAATTCATTATAGAGGAAATCTTCTCCTGCAAATAAAGCTTTAATTGAGAAGTCTGATAAAATATTAATGTGCAGCATTATTAACCTCAGTAAGTTTCAGTAAGATCAAAACGAGCAGGAAAAGGACAGCCAGTGAGAGCGAGAGACCTACCACACGCATCCTGCACCAAACGCAGGAATTTCATTCTTAATTACTCAAACTTCACTGTTCCAGCTCTCGAATATCTAAAGAATTGCGGAAACTTTTCTTTTAACTTGTAAGTTCAAATGTTAAGATAAAGAAAAAGTTTCACAAAGTTAGGTGTATGTATTGTAGAAGTCCAGAAGCAGATAATAGCTGTACAAACTGTATTTTTATATTTTCTGTGCAGATTTTGGTCGGTATATGCTGTGTAATAACTGGTTACTTGTAATCAGATTCCAAAAAGTATTTGTAATTCGATTATATTACATTTTAAAATATTTGCAATCAGACTACAGTTACTTTTAAATTGATTACATGATTATTCACACAGTAGTCATTAATTATTCATACTTTATTAAATCCTCCCTAATTCATTTTTTCAAATTTCTTACCAATAATAGCCTACTTGTAATATATATCAATAACATCATCTTTGCATATCATTATTGTAGAATTGGGTCCAATTTAAATCAATGTGATAAACGAGTTGGGTCAAAAGTAATCTAAAAGTAATCATAAAAATGTTCTGATTTTATGAAATGCTAACTTACTAACTTGTTTTCTCATGTAATTTGAAATCCGTAAGTAATATAAAATTAGCATTCTAGGCGATATCCCACCACATGTGTGATGCAAGGTTGACAGCTACAGGCTCGGGTCATTTCTTCAAATGTTTACAGCCTGCATTTGCATCATTAGCATTCAAAAGCTGTTATGAAGTCTCGCTGGAAGGCCGGGTGCATCCAGGCAGAAGCTGATTATATGCACACTATAGGTACGTATATGACAACACCACTCACCAGTGCATCCTAACGCGGATTATTCATTGAAAATTTAGAAGGAATAGCATGAAGTCATCAGCATAATTCATTTTCCAGGTGACTGTATGTGGGAAATGCATCTTTGAGAGGATACAAATCCTTTTCCCACAAACGTTGCTCTTGTAATTCATCTTAATCAGAATCGCATCCTACTCGCAAACAGTTAGCATCACGAAATGAAAGCCGTTTATACCCGGAGGTTGTTAGCAATAAACATTTGCAGCGCATGTTTAGTGATTCAGTGGTGGTTTGTTCTGCATATATTATATATGATCAGTTATTGTGCTTTTTCTTTGTCTATTTAGATATTGTCTATTTTGCTCTCTATGTCTCAGTGTTTATATTGTTTTCATATCTGTGTTTACTAAAGCTATACAGTATGTAATTAGACATAACCAAGTTGTTATGGTTTTGTTATACTGTTACACATTCAGGTTTTTAATAGTTTGGTCTAATTGTCACAGATTCATATTATATAAGTCGTTTTCAGATCTTTTTTCACTGTCTTTGTATTTTTTTCTTTCATATAAAACGGTCAAAAGAGGGGCGTGTCATTCAGGACGTACAGATGGGGGGTGGTGGACAGCAATCAGATGAATATGAGACTGAGTGTGTTATTATGAGCAGTCAGGAGCCAAACCCTGCAGGGACCGAGTTTAATCACCATCAGAGATGGAGAGTGTCTTAATGTGTGCGCTGTGTTTGTGGGGTGGACAGATAGGGAACGTCTTGATATATATTTGCATCAGAGTACAATTAGTGCATACAGGGACACTGTGTGTGTGTGTGTGTGTGTGTCTGGCTGGCATCGCAAATGGATGGCAGAAGGACAAGACTGCTCCACCTTCTCAAGGACAAACGGAGATTAACGACCATCAGTCCCTGCACCCTCACCCCCTATGGTCTCTCTCTCACACACACACACACACTCATCCAAAGCAAGATTAAAAAGATTACAAACAACACCAATATATCAACTAAGTTTCCCCCTCCATACCCATTATTAAAGGAAATGATTACAATATTTTATGAGTTTCGTTTTGCTTGGCTGTGCTGCAAAGAAAATCACATTTGCATAACATTTACATCATAATGTTTCTGGCATATCCACACAATTACTACTACTTCTTATCTGTGTTGAAAACAGTTGAGCCTTAATTTTTTGTGAAAACTTTTTTTTCCAGGATTCTTTGATGAATCAAAAGTTCAAAATAACAGCATTTATTTGATTTATTTTAAATATTTCGTGACTTAAATCTTTTTACTATCACTTTTGATCAATTTAATGCAACCCTCTTGAATAGTAATTTGTTTAAATTATTGATTTTTTTTTTAGTACAACGTATAAATATTAACATAAAACTTAAAGAGTATATAGACCATAAATATTTGCACATTTATAAAATGGGTACTTGGAAAAAGTATTTTCTTACTTATTTGAAATATAAAAAACCAAAAGAAATAAAAATCTGTTTTGCTATATATATATATATATATATATATATATAGACACATAAATACATACACAGAGAC
>JAUMHE010000067.1:19271708-19285743 GCA_032359235.1 Enteromius mattozi
TAAAGTCAGAATTGTGAGATGTAAAGTCAGAATTGTGAGATGTAAAGTCAGAATTGTGAGATGTAAAGTCAGAATTGTAAGATGTAAAGTCAGAACTGTAAGATATAAAGTCAGAATTGTAAGATATAAAGTCAGAATTGAAAGATATAAAGTCAGAATTGTGAGATGTAAAGTCAGAATTGTGAGTTATAAAGTTAGAATTGCGAGATGTAAAGTCAGAATTGTAAGATGTAAAGTCAGAACTGTGAGATGTAAAGTCAGAATTGTAAGATATAAAGTCAGAATTGCGAAATGTAAAGTAAGAATTGCGAGATGTAAAGGAAGAATTGCAAATTTTAAAGTCAGAATTGTAAGATGTAAAGTCAGAATTGCGAGATATAAAGTCAGAACTGTAAGATATAAAGTCAGAATTGTAAGATATAAAGTCAGAATTGTGAATTATAAAGTCAGAATTGCGAGATGTAAAGTCAGAATTGCAAGAGATGTAAAGTCAGAAATGTAAGATGTAAAGTCAGAATTGTGAGATGTAAAGTCAGAATTGTGAGATGTAAAGTCAGAATTGTGAGATGTAAAGTCAGAATTGCGAATTATAAAGTCAGAATTGCGAGATGTAAAGTCAGATTTGTGAGATGTAAAGTCAGAATTGTGAGATGTAAAGTCAGAATTGTGAGATGACATATTAGTCTTTCTTTCCTCTCAAAAGTGGACTTTATAACTTGTAATTTACTACATCTTCCGCCGTTTTAGAGAGTATCACAACACAACACATATGCTTTCCTCTAGGCGTAAACAACCGCAGATTATGTACATGTGTATTCTTTCCCCCGTATGTAAACAAGTCTAATTACGTCAAATACGTTAAAGCATGCGTATGCATTGCGATACTCTCTAAAGTGGCAGAAGACGTAAGTCAGGGGAGCAGAATGGTAGAGTAAAAACAAAGTATTCTCGTAGCGTCGCAAAACTGAATTTGAGCCACTGATGTCACATGGAGTGTTTTGCCGATGTCTTTACTACGTTTCTGGATCTGAACATTTCAGTTGTATTGCTGTCTATGGAGGGTCAGATGGTGCCGATTTCATCAAAAATATCTTAATTTGTGTTTCCATAGATGAACGAAGGTCCTGTGGGTTTGGAATGAGTAATAATTTGACAGAATTTTCACCTTTGGGTGAACTAACCCTTTAACGGGGGAAGCATAATTATGGATTTTGCCAGAAGCAACTGTTAAGATGAAAAAAAAATGGATGGATTTGTTTCTTACAAACATGCCGCTTTCTGCTTCACTGGATATTAACTGACGGACTGGAGTGATGTGCATTACTTGGTTTATTCTGATGTTTCTATCCGCTGTTTGGAGTCTCATTCTGACGGCACCCATTCACATCCATTACATGCTAAATTTCTCCAAATCTGTTTTGATGAAGAAACAAACATCTATATCTTGGATGGCCCCGAGGCTAAGAAAGTTTTCAGCAAATTTTCATTTTTGGGTGAACTATTCCTTTAAGACGTCTCAGGGCTTGTGAAGCCTGAAATGGAGTCAAGTTTATATGCGGTCTGTTCAATCCCAGTCCCACATTATAAATGTATGAAGTGTGGGATTGTGGGATTGGTCAGCGCTATGCTGCATGGTCGTGGTGACAGTTGTCATGCAAACGTTTTCTCCATGGAGATAACTCAGAACACCCGCACATGTCACAATAAGAAAAGATATGAACTATATATAATCCATAAATAAGTAAACATGTCTCTGCTGCTTGTTTTTGCCGAGCAGGAAATTGGACTTTTTGATTTTTCTGCAGCCATGCTTGAAAATTACATTTCAAGCTTTGACTTGTGTGTGTGTCTGTCTATGTTTTTATGGATCCACTTAGTCACTGAGTGAATTATGAAAAATATAAAAATCTGTTTGGCTAAGCAATGGAAGACCTTCTTGAAAGCACTTCAGCTTAATAAATAGCTCCATGATTACACAACATGCAAGAAAATTGGATCATATGTTGAAATGTTTAGGACTGTCACAGTTTGTGTGTATAAATGGGAAAATTATGAGACAGAGAAAGCGAGCGAGTAATAAAACGTGTTTATGATCTAAACTTTGTTTAATTTCTGCCTTCAGCAAACAATCGACATCATTTTTAAAGCATTTATCCTTTTGATCTGCCTCTCCTTCTCCAGCACTCTTTCATCCCAGATTGCTAACCCAACTTTCCTCCGCACGAGCCCCCTCTCCGACCGTCGTCCTTAATTAAAGCTGAATTAAAAACACACGCATCAGCAGAGGGAATGCATTAACCACCATGTAGGCCAGAGGCACTCGTGGCGCTGTGTGCGAGCTGCAGGGGTGACATCAAATCAAACCCTCATCACTTCCTTTAGCAGCACTTTCATGACCAATATTTACTCCTCACAGATTAGACCACAGGAGCACTGTTCCCCTCAGATTTCTCTGCGTGACAGCAGGCCGCAACCCGAAATAGTTTGTGGGCTGAATGCAAAAACAATGCAAATAGTCATCAAGTGTAATCTAGTATAATTGTGCATAGCAAATTAAATGGACTTATCAACTTTTGAAAGGCACATATCTTTTGTTGTTGATGTCACAGTGTGTCCAAACAAACTCTATACATTATGTAATGTAAAAAAACCTTCATACCTAAATCTACAAATAAAAACTATAAAAGGATACAGAAAACATGACTTAACTAATTTAACCAATACTTTTATTTAGCAAGGATGCATTTAACGTATGGATACAGTGACAAAAACTTTTAATGTCACAAAAGACTTCTATTTCAAATAAATGCTGTTCTGTTGAACAGCTAAATCATGTTTTTATTTCGTGTTATTGTGTTAGTTAACTGTTTTCTAGTTTTATAAACTAATCAAAATAACCCAACTGCAGTTTGATTGAGAATAACAGGAACGCACAATGAAAAAACAAGATTTTTGAAAATTGTTAAAAAACGTTGCTATATGTTTTTGCAAATAATCTCTTCATATACAATATAAATAAGCATAATAGAAGGATTTCTGAAGCATCACATGACACTGATGACTGAAGTAATGATGCTCAATATTAAGCTTGAAATTACATTTTAAAATATGTTCAGACAGACAACTGTTAGTTTAACTGATAATAACATTTAACTGCTTTTTTAAAAATCAAATAAATGCAGCCTTGGCAAACATACCAAACTTTAAAACTCTATAGTGTACAAAAAAGTATAGTCTTACATCACATAGGCAAATTTATGATGGGATTTCAAGGCAAAACTTCAATGCTGAGGCTCTAGATTGATAGGGCGAGTTATCATTTCTGAATACATAAGCTTTACCATTAGTGAGATGTACTTTATGTACTATTTGTAACATTATCTTGCTTTAATAGAAAAAAAATCATTATTTGTCTAGCAGAAGTCATGCCCTTTTCCAATTGATATTTCCTATTATTGTGTTCCAAAATAATTCTCCTCCGAGAGTTATCCATCTCTTCTAATGAAATATATTCCTAATTTGTTCATTGCAACATTTTGGGTCATGGATACTTAAACCTTCCATTAAAAACTTGTGTTCAGTCTTCACAACATCACCAAATGATAAGTGCTTTCTCGTTAATTGAACAAGATCATTGGATTATGCTTTCATCATGATAATGAATTCTTTATGAACAACAGGAAAATAACAGTCATAAAGTTTTAAACCCATTTTCAGTGAAGCAACTGTACGAGATGCTAATATCATGGTATTTTAATACAACACAAAATCACATACAGTAGGCTACTATAGCCTACTTAAATGACAAGTTACTTCAAAAGAATAGCAGTTATATATATGCCAATCATGAAAGTCCCATGAGATTACTAACTGATATCATCACTTCACCACCATGGCCTAATAAACTAGGTGCATTTCTATGATAGGCTAGTTATGCTATCTAATCTAGAAGTGTCGTTTTTGTGCTAGCAGTGGAAACAATGACTTCTAATTATGTCATTTTGGCGGAAACTACAGTTACCATGGTAAATTTCTGAAAAGGGTACCTTATATGAGCTATCATGTGTCTTTAATGAGGCTGTTTTCTCTGTTTCTGCAGGGGGCTCTCTCTCTCTCTCGTTCTCCTCCTCTTCCTCTTATAAGTTCAAAGTTGCTTTCTCTTCAACCTGAAAGGCTTCATTGCTGATAGGAATCTTGTGAGATGTTTTGTTTATCACTGAATTTTTTTAAATAAATCGGATTTTGATCAGAGTGCTGTTTACTCTGCAAGCCTGCACAGCAGTCGTTAACTTTAATCATTATAACATTAAAGTAGCCTACTGTTACTATATACGAAGCTGAATTACTTGCTGAGTATCAGAAGTAGTGGATTGAATCGGTTGAATGATTGAGTGACTCGTTCATAAACCTGGCTGTGGATTCCGGGCCATTTCTGGCACTGACTCGGCTGATTCAGTCATTGATCGTTACATTATAACAGTAATTATCATAATAACTGCACATTTATATTGTGAATTTGTTTTTAAAAAAGTGCTTTATATTACAGAACATTTATATTTGTTTACATATTATTTCATATTTATAACAATAACAAATCGATTTATGTATCGTAGCAGGTCATTCTTTTAAATGTGCTTGCGTGTATGCTTTTTAATTTAATCATTAAATTTAATTTATATTTACTTTCCTTCTTGGATTTAACTTTTCTTATTCATTCCTCAGCTTTACACACAACACAAATGCAAGATTGTTGTGGCTTTGAAAGCGTTTATTAAAAAATATGATTTAATTTTAATGTTATTATTATGTTCCTCTATGTGAAGTTTTGTATACAATGTTTTTTTTTAAACTATGTAATTCATATTCTAGAGATTGATAATAATGATTTAATGAATCACTCATAAAGACAGTCCCTTATTTGGTCCACCGAATGATTCCTAGTTTTTCAACGATTCAGTTACATTTTTCAGTGACTCACCAATAAATAGCCTACAGATACTCCAGAATGAAGTTTCTGAATGAATCGGTTGAATGAATGATTCAATGACTCACTCATGAAGATCGTTCTTGTACTTGAACGAATCAGTTAAGCAAATGATTCAAATGACTCTTTCATGAAAACCCATGGCACCTACTCGTAAAACAATGTAGAACCTGCATGAAGAGTTTCTTAAAGGGTTATTTTACCCTAAAATTAAAATTCTGACATTGATTACTCACCCTCATGCCTAGTTCATTTTAGGAATACAAATTAAGATATTTTTGATGAAATCAGAGAGCTATCTGAACCTCCATATACAGCAACACAACTGAAATGTTTCCAGGTCCAGAAACATAGTAAATACTTCGGTAAGACAGTCCATCAGTGGCTCAACTTCACTTTTGCGAAGAGAATAATTCACTAAATTTGATCTAAAAAGCAAAATAACTGTATATAACTATGAATGATAACCAGACAACAGTGTTGCATTGTATTGTTTGGCTTATTGTTTCACACGCTGGTACAAAACATTGCATAGCATGTATATTCTGTGCAGTAAGCAATATGCAAGTGTTAAACTTAGTCTGGTCACTGGTTATCAGGCATCAGGCTGATGTTACTGTCAGGTTATTCTTAGTGAAGTGAGACCTTGTACAGGGTTGTGTTTTTTTTTAAGGTGGGGTTCTCTGACATCACAAAGAGATGGTGTAAAATGTCTAATGACTTTCACAGACTGTCCACAGAGACAATCACACATCTGTCTGTTCCTGAAGTGTGTGTGTGTGTGTGTTTTATCACACGTTCTGACAGTTTCATGTTACCAGACCATGAATGTCTGCACTGGACGCTCCATCCTTGACATGTAGACAGCTATAAAAATGTGTGTGTGTGTGTGTGCGTGTGACTCTCATAATCGAAGTGCAGCTGGAGAAGGACTTTTCAGTCTTATGAGCTGGATTGGAAAGAGATTAATATTTAATAGATGGTTATTTTCCCCCCGCTGTGAAAAAGCAATACACCAATCAGCATCAGTGCACTTCTATTAGACAACGACTCGACGCTCAGATTCTCTGACTAATGAGAATGAGAAGGTTATTCACGTCCAGCTTCAGCAAACAAAACAGACTGATGGAAAAGAACAAGAGTGGGAAAAAGAGAGAAGCTAGAAAAGAGAAAGAAAAGATGATGATCATGCACAAAAGTTCTGGGTTCAGGATATTTTAGCGCTCACACTATCAAGGGCAGAGCAGGCAACACTTTTGGCCTTCATTTCTGAAGTAGTTATTTTTATTTTTTCCCCCTGTGCTTTAAAACTTTTTAGTCTTAAGAGGTGAGACATTTCTCAGCATAAATTTGTCATTACAGCCATTTCCATGGCAACCAAGTTATGCCCCTAGCAACCGAACAACATCAAAGGAACACATATCTAACGCTTTACTCAGATCAAATAATGTAAGTTCATATGGAAGTAAATATAAGTAATATGTAAATGTATGTTTTGATGAGTGGTATATATTGTTTGCTACATACTGTACTCATTTTTTAACATCTCAGTTTAATATTTTAAAAACAATTATGCATATTCAATTCCTAATACATATTAAAAATGTAATAATAACAATAAATTATTCTAATTGTAGTATTTCCTTTTAAAACTTATATTTCTAAAATATATGTATATATATATATATATATATATATATATATATAGCCTAGGGTTTAAACATAAAAACAATAAGTGTGATACTGCTTTAAATTTATGTTGCCCCCCCCCAATTTTTCTTTTTAAGTTTTAGGTTTAAATTAATTGCAGTTTTGCTTTTCTGAGCCAAACAATCTTATCAGGCATATTTACAACAAAAATCAATTTATGACATGTTATATTACGTAATTATATAAGAAAGCATACAGTATTAAATTTTATTGTGTTTTAAATAAGTAAAAAACATCTTACTGACAAATGGGCAAAACCTAAGATAGTGACAATTTAAAAAAAAAAAATTGCTTTTGGGGTGAAAATAATTAATATTTTAATGTGTCATAAATTGATTTTTGTTGTAAATATGCCTGACAAGATTGTTTGGCTCAGTAAAACAAAACTGCAATAATGTTACATTGTCATTCAGTGTGACAATATTTTTTGTAAAAAATCAAACATATATACACACACACACACACACATATACATATATATATATATATATATATATACAAATAAAATGTACGTCAGAATAAGCATTTTGTTTGAATTTTTTACAAAAAATATTGTCACACTGAATGACAATGTAACATTATTTCAACCAAATTTTGACATTTTATTACGCAAAAACCTATTTGAAACCCTAGACACAAACTCAGTTTTGTGAATTTATTTTGATGCAGATATCTTATAAACAAATACAACATGTTATTTCGTGCACTATATATTTAAAAAATACTTTTTAACTATTTGATAAAAACAAAAGATAGATAGATAGATAGATAGATAGATAGATTTACTAAACACACTTTGACTGGAGTGTGTGTGTGTGTGTGTGTGTGTGTCCTTGGCCATGACTTGGGCCTCATTTGCGTGTGTGTGTTCATGTGGTAGACTCAGGGTCAGTTTTTAAGCATATTTTGATATATGTAAGAGGCGCTGATTTCTGTCTGTTAATTTCACACTTGGATGACCACTCAATACACTCTAACCAGAAGAAAATCCTCTCCTTCACCTTCCCCCTTCTCTCACTCTTTTTCTGCTGACAAAGGTATAAGAAAGAGAGAATAAGAGAGGGAGAGTGAGAACAACAAAGACACAGAGCCAGAGGCATAAAAACGAGCGGGTCACTAACCAAATCCCTGCTCGGGATCCCTGTCTCTCAGCCCTCTTTTAGCGCTTCTCATATTCATACCCCAGAGCTCACAGCACAACCCCTCAGCCTGGGGCGGCAGCCTGAAGCGCATTACCCACAATCCCCCGCTCAGTCACAACATCATAATGAGAAACAACATCCTCACAATAACAGAGAAAACTCTGAGTTATATAAGGTCTGATTTAATATAATATCCTAATTGTTTTTCCTAGACAGCAAAATGAGAAGCAAACTGAAATATTGTCACTGCAAATTCATCAGTTCAGAAATACTTTTATCAAAAAGATTAGCTGCAACTGTAAATTGACTTTCTTTTTGGCATGATAATATCAATTTTTATAAGTCAAAACCTGATAGATAAAAAGCAGTCTTTTTTATATCGTGTTTAAAAAAAAAAAGAAGAAAGAAATATATATATATATATATATATATGTATATATATGTGTGTGTGTGTGTGTGTGTGTGTGTGTGTGTGTACTGTATATATAATTATAAAAAATATAATTAAAACTAAATTTAAAAATTGACAGATATAAAATATAATATATTAATATACAAATAAAATACATTTAAATATAAATATACAAATATGATATTTTTACTATTTCTGAAAAAAATAAAATATATTTTTTTCCTCCAAAAGTTAGATTTTATTTCCACTTGTAAATTCATATATATATACATTATGTATATATATAGATATATCATATTATATTATATTATATTATATTATATTATATATTTATATACATCTTACATTTATAAATCATTTCAACCAATTTCCTCAAAGTAAAAACTAATTTGATTCGGTTTATATTTTTGCTTGATAATTTGAGGAGAAACATCTGAGGCAAAGATGACATAAATTTGACATAACTGAAGTCTCCTGAGCTATGAGAGAGACACGTCTGAAATCAAACATCTCTGGGATTGAACATTGATTTGGACAGGCTTAAATACTTCATTATGAAAAAAAACATGATAAACCTTTTCCATTTGAGATGAAGTAATATCAAACTAATGCATGAGTTCACACACACACACACACACACACATACACAGGGTTCAGTGCCTGGCCAGGCTTATTACCGTAATAAAATCAAATAAATTAAATTAGACCTGTTTCTGAAGCCTAGAGCTGTCAAAGTCATCGTGACTTTCATGGGTTACAGAGAGAGAGAGAGAGAGAGCGAGAGATCTCAGGAGATGCAGCCTGTGAGAATGAAAGAGAGGGGAAAAGAGGGAGAAAGAGGGAAGGAATACGAAATTAGAGCATGTCGGAGGAAAGCAGGGGATCTGAATTTAAAAAACAGACTCACAGATACGGGGACGAGTGGGCGGGAAATGGAAAAATAATGAGAATGAAAATGTAATTATCCACGAATAAGGTTTGCTTTGGTGCCCCATTTATTTTTTAATCATTAGAGGCACGTGTTTTTGTGAGAATTCTGAGATATACAGTACACTGTTATTTAAGATAAAATTCCTATTATCACTTATGACATCATTAAAAAGGATTTTGGCCTGTCACACATCAGATTCTTGACTGTATTCAATAACTACAATGACAAAATATCATAATTTTTATATTTGTTATGTTAAACTGACTTTCAATTAGTTAACTGACTTTCAAGTTGTTTATAATCATCATCATAATAATAATAATAATAATAATAATAATAATAATTTTGTGTGTAAGTCAGGTACTAGGGCCAAATGACTCTAAATTAAATAATTAAATAAATGTTGAAATGTATAAAAAAAAATAAATACATAAATAAATGGAGAAATGTATAAATATAAATTTAAGTATTTCTTCATTTATTTATTTTTTAATTTATTTATCTGGAGAGAAGGGAAGTAAATGTTTCTAGTGTTAATAATATTAGACATATAGATCTCTTAATGTTTGTTTTTTTATCTGTATTTATTTCTAGTAAATAAATAAATAAATAAAAATTATGAATAAATAAATAATCAAATAAATGAAGAAATTAATGAATGAAGCAATGAATGAATAAATAAATAATTACATGCTTAAATAAATAACCGAATAAATAAAAAAAAATTTATATATACATTTCTGTATTTATTTCTACATTTATTTATGTATTTCATTATTTGTTTATATATTTCAACATTTACTTACTTAATTTTGAGTAACCATAAGTTACCACATGATTTCTTACCATTAAAAAAATAGAAATAAATATTAATAATTAAACATGTCGACAATTTACATAATAATAATTTTTAATACTTAAAAAAAAGTTTTAAAAAAATGAATAAACACTGTTGATATTTATATAATATAATGTAATATAATATAAGTATTATATGCACAAACAATACCGTTATTTGACCAGAAATACAGTAAAAACATTAATATTCAGAAATACTACTACAATTTTAAAATAACTGCTTCATATTTAAAATTCTGTTCTAAAATGCAATTTATTCCTGTGAATTTTCAGCATCATTTGTCTATTCTTCAGTGTCAGTCTAGTGTGCTGCTCAAAAAACAATTCATTGATGAAAAATATGATTTAAATATCAGTATTTATTTGAAAAAAAAAAAAGTAAAAATTAAAAATGTCTTCACTGTCACTTCTGATCAATTTCATTTTTTATTTACTTATTTAAAAAAAAAAAAAAAAGAATTTCTGCCCCATTTTGTGCATGACTGCATGGAAAGCAACAATTACTAAAATGAAACGAAGGAAAGAAAAGGTGAGGTAACTGAGGGAAGGAAAGAGAGGTGAAGAGAGGTGAGTGCAGATGTACACTAGAGAGAAGGAAATCTAAATGGACAGAGGCATTATGGGAGATCAAATTCATCATTAGGTCAATAATGATGCTTCACCTACTCATATTCTCTCTCCTGCCTTCGGTCATATTTGGGGCCTTCAGTAGATCAAAAAGGCATCAGCTTTCTTATCACTTAAACAGCTTCTGAAATGGATGCCTAACGCACACTGGGCTCAGAATTCATTAGCACTGAGCTAGATAAGACCTTAATGCATACTAAACATCTCTGCTCCATATATATAGCATTAGCAGCATGCATTAGAGGAAACTTCTGCTTCTGTTGGGTTTGCAGGGAGGATCTAGCTCCTCTCGGCCTGTAATTACAGCACATATCTACAATATACACTTTAACTCCAGCGTCTCCTGAGGAAAAGACATCTTGTGGTATCTAATTATTTTTCTTCAGCTGTGGAGTTATTCCTCTGATCCGACTCGGGCTGATTAAGCTTTTTCACCCACATTTGATCGTTCAAACACAAGCTATTACAACAATACGGTTGAGATTAAAAATTCATAAAGGAAAAATCAAATCAGATGGAGGATTTCAAGCTGATATTTCCACAGTGGTCCCAGTAAATGAATTCTGCATTTATTACCGATCCGCGCTATTAAACTGCTCACATGTTTACTAAACAGGGAGAAAATGGAACATGTATTCCTCCTAAAAATAATGATGTTTATTTCCAGGGTGGAAAAAAAACTGACCTGTGAGACAACACACACACACACACTTATTATATATAGTAAATAGATATAATTATACACTCACATAAACACACACACACACAATTTTAAATTTGTATGTGTTTATATATATATATATATATATATATATATATATACTGTACATTATTTAATAATTTTTTTTATTTCTTTATATAAAGTATGTATATATAAAATGTAATACATATTTATAAAAAATAAAAATAATTATAATAAATATTCATACAATTATTAATATATAATAAATATTAATACAATCATAATTATGTTTTGTGCAATATGTAATATATAATTAAAATGGGTAAATGTATTCCCTATTGTAATTGTATAATTCTTTAGATTACATATTTATATAGATAAAATGTAACATTTATAATATATATAGTAAAATCCTAAGAATTTACACACAAACATTTATATACAGCTATAATTACACAACTTTATGCTTGTAAAGGTTTAAATATTTAATGCATAATTAAAATTGGTAAATGTACTATTTAAAATGGTAATATATATATACATATATATATTACCATTTGTACCATAAATGTACTATTTAAAATGGTAATATATATATATATATATATATATATAGATAGATATAAAAGTGTCATTATTTAGATGCATTTAGGTAACATTGACAATTAAGAAAATTTGTTATTGATTTTATTGCAATTACAGAATTTTACAGAATACAGTCTATTTTTGCTATACCAATGAAAATTATTTCAAATGCAACCGCAGTAAAGCTGCATCTCTGAGCAACATGTAGTGTTAGAATGTTAGAATCAGATCTTTATGAATAATTCACTGTAATTTTTAGCACCTATTACTTCAAAAAGAACTGATTAGTTCCACAGTTAGACTAATTTATCAGAACGCTTGAAACACCACTCGGCCAAAAGTCGAGGACCGGAAATAACTGTATATGTATTAGGTAACCACATAATAAAACTTATAGTGTGCAATTACCCATTTCAAAGTATATTTTGTGATTTTTGCCACATGTACTGAGGTACTATATCACTGGGGCAGTGCCCAGCTACTAATTAACAGTGTGTGTAGCTATAGGTATTAATATGCAACTTTTAAGGGTAAATAAAGCAAAAGTTTTACCACCCCCCTTGTTTTTTTTTTCCTTTCTTTTTTTTTTTTTTGTGAGATTGGAAGTAATAATATGTTCCATAGACATACAATTGTATTTACCTAAAAAATCTTATGCCAGGGAGGTAAGAATCAGCTTCCTTTTAAATCGCTGTTTGATCTATGAGAATATGGAATTCTGTTAAATAATGAATATAGTAATATGAAGTGATCATTATATCTAAATACCAGAGGCCTTCTTTTTACACTCAAATTCCATTTAGCATATAGCAATAAGCAAAAGAAAGAGACAGGAGAAAAGCCAGTTAAGGACTAAATGAGAAAGTACACAAATCCTTATTAGATGATGAAGAAACTTTTCTGAAGGTTGAAAAGAAAGAGAGAGAGAAGGAGTGAGACATAATGACATTTGACTATGTCCCTCGCAGCCATTAACAGCACGCTGAGCATGGTAAGTAAATCAGAGCTTCATTGTGAAAGTGAAGGTGATGGCCTTCTCCACAGCAACACTTCATCAAGTACCACAGTCATTTCCTCATCAAACTCTTAACTGTGAATGTGAGGGGAAAAAATCTAATTAGAGCATGCATGTGTGTTTGTGTCCATAAAATATGCCAAGTAACTCTTCAAGGGCAAGGTTCATTATCATGCATCCTATATAAATGTCTATGCATTTACTGTATATCAGTTCAACTGACTGTCTGACAGTAATATATCCTCTATAAATAGCTTTCCTCTTGTAATAGCTTTGTGGCAGAGCGATGACACTGCTTGTGAACTTCAAAAATGTTGTGCATCTGAAATGCATTATGAAATCCAGTTTTAACCAGACATTTTTATTTAATTACACAACACTTTACTTAATAACTATGATAATGTTTGTAAATTAAATAGGTAGCATGACACTCTGTAATGGTTACAAGAGTGAATGCATTCCTCTAAATGATTAAACAGGAAACAGTTTGATGTTTAGGCATAATTATTTCTTATATTTTTCATATTAGTTCCAGTGTTATAGACAGAAAAGGTGGGAGATATTACTGTTAACACAGGACACAAACATTTTGAGGAGAAGCAGCCCAAGCTAAGTAAAAGATATGTTTGGGTTAAGAATATAAAGTATCACCAAAGAAGATATTTGTTTATCTCCGTATGTTAATGAGTAGATGAACATTTATAAGCATTTATTGGAATCTGTTTTGTCTTATGGTTTTATGAATAAACAGATACGTTTTTTGATGTTAAAGGTCCCATACTGAAATTTCCTGGCACCATTGGCATCTGCGTGGAGGGACAAAGAGGAGACGAAAAGTTGAAAAAAAGGTTTTTTTATTTACATACAAAAAAGTATTCTCATTCCTTCATAAAAAACAGATTGAACCACAGATTAACTATTTTGACAATGTATTTCATACTTTTCTGAACCTAGTCACAAAACTCCCGTTACCCTTTCAGTCGAATCACTTCGACGTTACATATGGGATCTTGCATGAGAGACCAATCGTCTTCGAGCCGTTTGGAAAAGGCCAATGAATATTGGCGTGCAATCATTGCAGCCAGGTGC
>JAUMHE010000067.1:19285843-19301678 GCA_032359235.1 Enteromius mattozi
ATAAAGTTGTGTAATTATAGCTGTATATAAATGTTTGTGTGTAAATTCTTAGGATTTTACTATATATATTATAAATATTACATTTTATCTATATATATATATATATATATATTACCATTTTAAATAGTACATTTACCAATTTTAATTACACATATATATAATATAATATAATATAATGTAATATCTTAATATTTTGTCACGACCCGGCCAATCTAGGGTTGGCAAGGCCGATGACAAGGCGAAAGAAAATGTTAAGTTTAGCCCCTCTCCTGTTCCAGCTCAAATAAACACAGAAGAACTTTCCACAAAATAACAGATTTATTATTATTTACATTGAGTATAAGCTAGAAGCATCTCTTCAGAAGGGGATCCAGGCCAAAAAAAAACAAACAAAAGGAGAGACTGAGTTAAAGGCATTAACTTAGCTAAGACCTTCCCTGTCTCCCTGGCTGGCCAAAAACAAGAAGAAAATAATAAGCACCAAAAATGTGAAGTAACAGATGTGAAGCGAATGAAAAGTAACAGATAAAAGTTAAATATCAGGAAGAACGAATAAGTGTGTACAGTCAACGAAAAAGAAAGTTATTAGTCCCGGAGGACTGACAATACAGCATTACCCGCTGCGCACCTCAGCAATTATTCAACACTTTCACTACAAGTTCAAAACGCCGTTTGGCAACACTACTGCACACAAGTTGTCTGGGGCAGGAGACGAAAGGCAGATCAATCCGACACACGCACACACACACACAGCTCCTGCCACACTGCTCTGCTTCCCAGCATTCAAACTGTCCCACGTAATGTCCTGCAGATTAACTTAATATTTATAATAAATAATATATGATATATTCATATATATATATATATATATATATATATATATTGCTATTATTTTTTAATCATATGTAAAATCATAATAATTTACACACAAACACACAATTTATATAATTACACACATACAATTTTATATTTGTGTATATATGTAATTTTTAATACATCATTAAAATTGGTAAATGTATTTAAAATTTTAATATTGATATAATTCTTTATATTGCATATTTATATATAACTTTTAATACATATTTATTAAAAAAAATAATATAAATATATAATATATTTTTCAAATCATATATAAAATCATAAGAATTTACACACACACACACACACACACACATACACACAATGAATAAATAAATAAGATAGAAAGTCAGGCACAACCTCTCCATAGTCACTCTTTGGAGGGATTTTACACTTTATGAACCAAATTCAGCATTATATTTGAACCATGACAATATTATTCAAACCAGAAGTGTTACAGTATTGAGGGAGAATGTATATAAATGTAAATTTTGCTCTGATTTTGCCATGCAATTCTTCACAATGAATTTGGGAAGTGGGTAATCCTCGTACAATAAAGCTTATTTAATCTGGCCATGAAAAGACCTTCTAATAATTGCCTGTAATTTTTCCACCCATGTGAAACGCACAGTGAATGTTTGTGTGTGGCAGCATTTGCAACAGCTTTGAGAGGACAGAATCCCTCAACAAAGCGAGCACAACCAGAAATAATCAACACCGCAGGGAAAACGCATTCATAAAGCGCCATTCAGTTAAATAATACCTTAAATGAAATGGCAAAAGGTAAGAAGCAGGGTTAGAGGTGAGGGAATAAACCAGTGAAGGACTCTGTGATATGCAAACAAACACAAGCGTGATATGACTGTGAAATGAAGAGAGCAGGTGAAGGGATGATGTGTATGTGTTATATCTGCTGTGCTTTGCCATCTGGACATCTGATTAGAAATGAATGATTATTTCACGTGGCACACGAGTGAGACTGTCACCAGAGAGACAGATGTGGAAATGTGCATGTGTTGAAAGAGCAAATCAAATCTCTCTCAAATTGAACAGAATGCAGATTTTCAGTCAATAAACATCTGGGTTTTTGACCTTCTACAGAATATGCATTCATTAAACTAAACCAGTGTGAAGTGAGATACCAGGATACTGTGCATCAAAGACATTCGGTTTATATAAGCTGTGAATGCACTGCGCACCCGTGCCATATGAGAGGATGAGCTAAATACTAGCATTAATATAAATACCCCTTATCGTTTGAGGTGTAACAGTGTAACATCAAGCTCATATAAGAAAATGTGGGAACACATATATAACTGTCTTTGCCAAACGACAGTCATTTTCTGCAAATCTGTGCCAATTATGGAGGGATTCGGGTGAGCAAATCCACTTTGCTGCCGGTGCTCTATTGTTATGACTCGCCAGTTTTGTTGCACATTCTCAGCAAATGCATGCACACACAAAATGCATTTTTATAACAAATAGTAGTATGCACATGACCTCACAATGTTAATGCAACAAGAGGTCTCTATTAAGTAAAGAAAAAAGTTTTAATTGTAATTTGTGTAAAATGTCAAAAAAAAAATTATAGCAACTTTTTGTAAAAGTCAGCTTCTTTAATTGCATGCAATTTTTATTGTCATTTTTTGTAAAATGTCAACATTTTTTAATTACACACAATTTTCTAATTGAAATTTTGTGCAAAATGTCCATTTTTTATTTCAATTTTGTGTAAAAGTCAGCTTTTTTTAATTGCATGCAATTTTTAATTGTAATTTTGTTTGTAAAGTCAACTTTATATAATTGCATGTAATTGCCATTTTGTATAAAAGGTCAACAATTGTATTTGCATGCATTTTATAATCACCATTTTTGAGTAAAATGCCAGCATCTTTAATTCCATGCATTTTTAATTGTCACTTTGTATAAAATGTAAATTTTTTTAATTGCAAGCTGTTTTTTAAATCAATGTTTAAATGTCTTTTGACAGCCTGATTAGCAGCAGTTAGCAAAGGAGAAGAACTTTAAAAATGCTAAATTAAGAAGTGTGCAATGCATTGTGGCATACAGTGTTGAACACTGTTACTTCACATTTTGTAATAGTCAAATCAAATCAAATCCATGAGTCAAATAGGGAATAATTTAAAAAAATCTTCTGGTCTTCTGGTCAACAGCCCATTGCATTATGGTATTGTTGCATGCATTGTGCTGAAAACGCATATCATGCACAATATACTTACTGCAAATTTCAGAAATAGTAAGATGGGTAGCACGTAAATCCAAATATAATCCAATTCACAATCCAACAGCTGTGCACAAATATGCAGTGCAATCTGCAAAACAGCATACAAACCCAGCAGACCTGCACAAACACCTCATGCTGGCATATAAACCGGAGGGGAAAGGGAGATACGTATATTACGCAAAACATACATAGTTTGATATCATATCATTCCCAATAAACTCAGCCAGGCGTAAACCAGAATTCACATACTGAAATATACATTCTCCCTGACAAGCCACAAAAGATCAATAATGAGTTATCACATTAAGACGTGTGGACAAAGAGACAGAATGAATAAAGAAACAGGACAGAAACTAGAGACCCTTCTCTCTCTTTCAGCACCAGACAGATGATGTAATATCCTGTAACTCCTCAGGATCTTGTAGGACCAAACTCCAGGCAAGAGCACGTCTCTAATGTTTGTTTTATGCTGAACTTATGCTTTAACATTCTTCCCGTGTACCTGCACTTTAACTGTGTGTAAAAAAAAGTTGTCAAAGATGTGAGACAACCGTGTTCAAACTGAGGCTGGCTAAGTGAGTATTTTTGCAAATATATTTTAAAATCCATGGCTTTATGCACATGTTTTTGAGATAACACCTTGTGTTTGGCTGGGTAACACCATGGCATTGAAATCATTTTGCAAATAATATTATATAATGGTTATTCTGAAAGAGATCTCAAAAAAGCACTTCACAGTGATGTATGGGTATTTTTATTTATTTATTTATTTATTGAACAGAAAGAAAAGAAAGGATGCATGAAATTGATCAAAATTGACAGTAAAAACATTTACATGCAAATCAGCCATATTAGAATGATTTCTGATTTCATGTGACACTGAAGAGTGGATTAATGATGCTAAAAATTCAGCTTTGCATCACAGGAATAAATTACATTTCAAAATGCATTCAAATATAAAACGGTTATTTTAAATTGCAATAATAAGCCATACTATTACTGTTTTTTACTGTGTGTTTAATCAAATAAATAGAAACACAAAATCTCACTGACCCCACAAACTTTTAGATGAAGCAATGATGCAAAACGTAGATCAAACTGTCAATTCTTGCATCACCATCCAGCTACACACTGCAGCCTGCGTAGGAAAGAAAAATAAGAACAAAATGGCCTGAAATTATTTCATAAGCTACGACGGTACCATAAAGCTGACCTTTCGATCATGTTTTCTCTTTTGGCTCCTGATAAGAGACATTACGGGCTCGATGAGGACTGATATCAGGTCAGCGTGTACATGGTGTTTGATGGCAGAGATTAGTGGAGGATTATTGCAGACCAAAACAGGTAAATGGTGCCAGTGACTGACGACTCGTCAATACTATCGACCGGATGATCCCGCCTCGCCATCAGAGGCTCTTGAAGCCATTAGTGTCAACCGATAATACTGTGCCTGTGTGTACGAGAAAGCTCAGATGACAGCAGGACTCTGATCATACGGCCCTCTAATATTAAACAAATTCTGTGTTTTTCATTTAGATTTTTCTAGATTCTGTTTATATTGGTTTTAAATCTAATTTTACAGAAGAAAAAGAATGTCCACTCAGTTAAATTACTTAACAATTTATTGAATTTTTTATACAGTATATATATATATATATATACACAAACAATAGTCTGTGTTGTGGTTTGATTAAAGGGTTATTCTACTCCAAAATGAAAACGTTGTCATTAATCACCTGTAAAAGCTTTGTTCATCTTCAGAACACAATTTAAGATATTTTGGATGAAAACCGGTAGGCTTGTGACTGTCAAGGTGCAGAAAAGTATAAAAGACATTATCAGAATAGTCCATCTGCCATCAGTGGTTCAACTGTAATGTTATGAAGTGACAAGAATACTTTCTGTACGGAGAGAAAACAAAAATAACAACTACTTACTTTTGATTTATTTATCCGAATTTCATGACTTTCTGCCTTATACTGTAAATATCATCACGTCAGGATTCCATGATTGTGTCCGAACTGCGGAAATCATTTAACCTTACATGTGTGTCTTCATGTATAAATGGCACACGGAGTTTTACAGCTGGAATTCCTGAAGATGGAGAGAGTTAAACAGTGTTCGATTCTGAACTGGTTACAGTCAACTATATATGCCTAAAGCATCTGTGCAAGCACACGCTAACAGTGGCATGTTATTCGTCACTGATAAATTGCTTTGACCTTCTGGACACTGGAGCAGTGTTCCTGAATTTGCTGATGAATGGCGTGATGACATGGTCGTGTGGCGCAAGTGTGTGTGTGTCTGATGGATGATAGCACTTTACATCTCCACATCATTTTCTACTTCGTCCTCATTTCAGCGGTGCTACATTCCCTACAGAGCGAGCTTGAGAGACAGAAAGCGAAAGGAAAGGCGAACAAGATTAGCACTGATCCGTGAAGTTTTTGCAGAGGTGGATGTTGTAGGTGTGTTGTGTTCGCCTCGACCTAACAAGCAACTTAGAAATTGCCTATTTATGCAAATAATTCAAAACAACAAACTTTTAGCTGAGAAGGCTTCCACAACTGTCACCAGTCCATAATTAGCAGCGGGAAGTTTTGAAGGAGTGGGAGCGTCTAATGAGTGAAGTGCAGGCGGCTGACACCTTCCTGTCGGAGCTAAAATAAAACTGCATGACAGCATATGTGCACGTATTAAGCGTGTTTGGCGCTATGTTGAATGTGAATACTCACATTTGTTGCTTTAAAGTGTGAAAGGCAATGTACGTGCACCAAAGCTGTTATCATAGTAGTATCAAATGAAAAACAAGTGATAATCAGGCTATGAGGGATAGACAAAAATCCAGAAAATTACTGACATATTTGCAATAGTGCTGAAATTAAATATGGCATTTGCACCGTAATAGCAATATCATGGATACACTGAAAGTATCCTTGTTTAAGAGTTTATATATAGGTGTATATATGTATATATATATATATGTGTGTGTGTGTGTGTGTGTGTGAGTGTATACACACAAGCACACGCACACATATGTGTTATATATAATATTCAACGATTCAGTAAATTTAATGAATCAATGACTCAATTAATTTCTTTCTTGGCCAGGGTTGCCAGGTCTATGATAGAAAACCAGCCCAACAGCTATTCAAACCTAGTTCAGTTGTATGTTTTCCATGGTTTTCCTTGCATCAAAATTGTGTTTCATTGAGATCGTTTTAACCCACAGACTAAAAACAACCCATTGCAACAATGTAAAAGGAGCACAATTCTGCTGTAAAATAGCAGACTTGGCAACACTGTGTCTGAAGTAATCCGTGTCTTTGAAAGAATCAGCTGGGAAAATTAATGACTTTGTCTCTTATACAGTTAACATGTTTCAGTCCTGAGCTGAATTGGTTGAGGGAAGGACTAGTTTTTATACAATGAATCACTCATAAAAACAGCAAGAGTGGTGTGTTAGCATGTGTGTGAATTGTGCAGGCAGTATGGTACAGTATGTAGGTCTGCGAGATGGAGTATAAATAGTTAGTCTGCTAGCATTAGCTAGATGGACAGAGCTAACGCAGAGCTCCCAATCTGAGCTCAGGGCCTGAGGGCACTTCAGTCACTGCAGAGAAACGCTCATATCAACACTCTCCAGGATTATTCAGACTGGTGTATCAGCAAATCTCTTAAAGCTGATTTTGTCTGAAATTCTCAACCACACTTTGACAATCTAACTGTACTGACAACACTGCTTAATGTTTAAGCGATTAGATTCTGAAAGAGTAACAAAGAAAAAGGACTTTGTTTCTTTAGAAAATGTGAGTGGTGCATCAGTTTACCTGTAAGAAAATATCCATATTTTAAATGTTGTAAACAATTTAATCTCACTTCCACTGACTTCCGCTGTTCCGGTGTTTGTTTCAGCGAGTAAGATACAATGTTATACGTTGTTTATGCTTTGATTTGAATGAAACAATGCATTTGTGTGACACTGCTGACACAGAATAGCATACGTTGTTTACGTTCAGTAGATACTCTCCAAAATGGGGCCAGGGTGACATGGAGTACACACATTGTTGAATATAGTCATTATTTTGGTTTTCTTTGAGTGCAAAAAGTATTCTCGTAGCTTCATAAAATTACGGTTGAACCCCTGATGTCGCATAGATTATTTTACAACCCGGTCTCATAAAAATATGTCCCTCGGTGCACATTTTGTGCAACACGGTTTTTACACACCTTACTGCACGTTTCAGCACAGTTTCAAAGAGAAGTGTCCACTCAGTGATGCTAAAACACAGGTTTAATACGTGAACCCTGGCATATTTTTCTTACGTTGACAAAGGTAAGTATTGCTGTGCTTTTATTACATTGCTTTAGTTACATATTGTGCCAGTTCAGAAATGAAATATCCAGGGACTGTTGCTAAAAGTTAATGCTGTATCATGCTGGAAATATGCCCTACACCAAATCCAACCTTAAACCTACCTGATAGTGTTAACAAATGCTAAACTGATATCATTTGTTGATGCAGCTGTGCCATTTCAGCTTACTTTTATGTAGATTTGAACTGTTTTGTTCAAACTGGAGCTTTCTATTACCTAAGTGCAAAACCATATTACTTGAGCTACTGAACAAACCTACCGTATTTGAAAACACATAGATATGAAGCTGGATATGTGTGATGCTAACGTTCAAAAACATCAGTTTTCAAATATTCTAGCATATTAATATAGTTTTGAAGTCATAACATTATATTCTTCCAATGATTGTGCGAAAAAGTAAATTTGTGTAAAAAGGAATAAAAGGTGTCAGTTTTACTGCCTCTAGTGTTAATTTCTTTTGGAAACTGCAGTGATATGTACTTATTGGTACGTATTTTGTGTCTCGCTAAAACGTGTGTACGTTTATTCCATGAGACCAGGTAGTTATTTCAAGGATCTCCTTGCTAAGTTTCTGAGCCTTGATGGTGCTATCCTTTTAATGTAAAACATTGAAAAACATTGTAATTTGACATTGTGGGCTTTTTATAGAAAAAGTCATGAAAGTTTAGTTAAGTACGCATAATTTGTTAATATGTACAGGTGCAAGATTTGAAATACAAACTCAAATTCAATACTAAGCACACGTTTGCACAAAGTTTTGTAATTGCAAACAAGGCACATTTGAAAAGTGAAAAAACGATTTAACAATACTCATTAAAACGATACTCATTAAATATGAGTAATAGTGATGCTTGCCTTAGCAAAACACTAACATTTCAAAATAAGTTGGCTTTTAATTGTTTACGTGAAAGAAAAAAAATGTTATCTCCCACCAATTTCCAATCATTCGCTGATTAATTGAGCTAAAAAAAAAATATTTGCTGCTCTCTAGCTGAAAACCCGAGTGAATTTAGCATGAAAATGATGTTTCTCGATAGAGTGGACAGAAAATATTGAAATTAATGACAGAACTGTTTGAATAAATGCGCTGGTGGGCTGAAAAATACAGTTTTGAGCTAATGAAAATGCATTGATGATATTGTTGCTGAATTTTTAGCATCAGTAATAAAATGTTAAATGCCTTTGGACATTTCAAGTACATAAGAGCATAAAAAAAGATGACTGCAGAAATGAATTGCCTTTAGCACGAAACTGATCTTATGCGACAGCGCACATCATAAATACTGCATTAAATGAGAGAAGTGCTTATACAAATGTACTGTTGGTTAATGCAAAACTTGTAACAGAGGTTAGCTTGAGCCTTTGAGACCGCAAAACTGACATTAGCATTAGCGACAGTGCTGGGGAAGTTAATCAGTTATTCTAATAGCAGATGCTAATCACATGTGCTGATCACGAGGCCCTGGGCTCATTGTTAGGACTGCTCTCTCGCTCATTCTCTCTCTCTTTCTCTGCCTCTCTAATTAGCCTACAGTGCTGACTGCTGAATTTACCTGACCTACTCCAGTCACTCTCTATTACAGGCTCCGTCCTCAACAAAAACTTATGCACACAATCGCTCTCGCCGTCTAACACTCGCACACACATTGCCGTGTGTGTGAGGAAACACTTCTCCTGTCACGCCGCGTTCCAGTCAGAAAATCGCTGATGGAGAGAGGCACTAATTAGCACGACTGACACAGGAAGGGAAAAATAAAGAAAGCCCTGAGTCTGTGCAACTGCAGGAAACTGCAGGGGAAAAAAAGACACTTCGTGCTTTGACCCTTGCGATTCTTTTTACCGCTTTTCTCTTTAGTGCACACGGTATAATTACAGTCTACCTATTTATTGACCTATTCATAGACCCAATTAAGTCTATGAATGTGACGCACAACGAGAGCCCAGAGGAACTCGGTCCATCTGTGAAATCTACCCCTTACAAAAAGTATAGTAGTCCAGCTAATGAACAATTATATATATATATATATCACATCATCTGTATTAAACAAATATTAACATGCTAGGTCTTTGAATAAATATATATTATCATGATGCGCGCACAGAAACATGGTGTGGTAAACACTCTAAAAATACCATAAACTAACCTTTTAATAGTAACGAACAGATCACAAGTATAGTTCACCCAAAAATGAAAATGCACTACAAATGTATTCATCCTCAGGGAATCCAAAATGCAGATGAGTTTGTTTCTTCATCAGATCTGGAGAAATATAGCATTACATCACTTGCTCAGCAATGGATGCTCTGCAGTGAATGGGTGCCGTCAGAATGAGCAGCTGATAAAAACATCACAGTAATCCACAGCACAGTCCATTATTAAACATTTTGAGGTGAAAAGCTGTGTACGTAAGAAACAAAGCCATCATTAATGAGTGAAAATGTTCAAAGCCTGTAGTTCTCTCACATCCACCAACACAGTTGTTTGTAACTGTTTTATACTGTTTTTTGCAAATGGTGCTTAATCTGTGCATATTTCTCTCCTAAATCAGATACTTTTCACTGGAGAAAGCAATATTATGGATTATGGATTTTCCAAAACTTCACAAGATGGGCCGGAGTGGTGTGGATGAATTGTAAATTACTGTGATGTTTTTATTAGCTGTTATCGTTCTGATGGCACCCATTCACTGCAGAGAAGCTATTGGTAAATCAAAAGCAAATTTTCATTTTTGGGAGGACTGTTCCTTTAATTCATTTAACAAAACATGGTTTTCATTACTTTTAGCTTATTACTTCTTTAACTTTAAATTTTAGTAGCACTTTATTCTGATAGTCCACTTTGGACATTCTACTAACAGTAAGTAACTTTGCAACTACGTCTACTAGCAGTCACTAGAGCATTAGTAGACTGTCTGTTCAATATCTTCTAACACTTTTTTTCGATGGGTCCACAACATACAGACTATAAGAAACTTTGCAAGTATATGTTAACTTATTCTACTAACCCTAAACCTACCCTAACAGTTTACTCTGAGAGTTAGTAGACATGTAGTTGAGAATTAGTTGACATGTAGTTATTTATAGCTAGTAGAATGTCTAAAGTGGACTGTCAAAATAAAGTGTACCCCAATTGTTCCTTAAAGTTAGCTTAAAATGAAGCAATCGCTTAAGTAAACTGAACTTTTAAAGAATGCATCACATTAATCAATCAACCAACCAAATAATCAATCATTTAAGGAAAAAATGCCAAAATATATGTAATTAATTTAGATTTAATTTCAAACATGAATGGGCAGTGTAACGGCTTTTATTAAACTGATAATCTCTAAATTAATCTAACAACATACATCTGTGACAACACGTTCTATTTTCATGCTAAATTGCTATGTTATAGTCAACAATATCCAGCAGTTTGCCTTAGAAAGTGTTTTATTGTTTGTTTTGATTATTTTTTATTAGTCTGGCAACTAAGAACACCCCTTACCCGTCAAAATCATGGCAAAGCATGGCCTCACGAGGCTCATTTCTTTAATTAAATGTCAACAGGATCACATTATTTCTCTGGCTTAGTGATTTTAAACCAGAACAAGTGGCTTTCTGTCATTGTGTTGTTCATTTGTAAGCACCATGAATTCATAACGTCAGAGAAACATTTCAGAATGTGGTGTAAATTGTTGATGAACCAGCCCACGGCTAGTTTTTAGGTGAAATATCCAGGGCAGAAGTGGGATTTATAAAATATATATGAATTTGTGTTTGTATAAGTTATTTATTATCCACTGGGAAATACACTTTTGCACAAATACAGCATACAGGGGTGAAAAGCCCTTGTCTTATTTACTAGCCACCCACAGTGCATTTTAAATGCACTGAAATAGCATTGCACTGTATCTACATTGCCATTATCGGTAATTTCGGCATAAACACACCTCCTTTATATGTAAATTAGGTTCATTATAGATCACACCTTGTTCGCAAAACTCCTGCCACAATTAACGTCACGCCATTACCGCCCACGGAAAGCAGATTTGTGTACATTTTCTATTGATCATGGCAGGAGTAATTCATCAAATGCAGAAGAGCGGCATGCAGACAAGCGCATATGCCCAACACAAACAGCATGTGCAACTAAACGCTGCCGCTGCGGGTGTGATTCATTCTTAGTGAATTCCCCTTACTTCATCTAGACAACTGATTAATCAATCAATCTATCAGTCAAGCAAAATAAGTGCATTTATTTTGACTGGCCTATTCATAGTGTTTGTGTGAATGCGGTAAAAATAATTGCATGTGCATCCGAGTCGGCATCAGCAGGTTCTCTATACTAAAGCATAGCCTAAAGCACATGACATGTGGTTGCCCTTGGTTACCGTAAAATGTGAAACTGCTGCAGTAGTGAAAACCCAACTGAAATCAGTTAATCTGAGTTGATCAATAACACCCTGCCCCTCATGTGGCATCACGCCTCAAGCTTTATTTTACCACATTATTCTCTCTAGGTTAAAATTTCTTTTTTGAGAGAGTCCTGGACAAATCGAACTTTATAAAAATACTCAAGGAAGAGACAGTATGAAAAGGAAATATGGCTACACATAGTTTCTTTAGAAAGTGTTTGATCTGAGTCCTACAGCCAGATTCCGGAGTTCATAACTTCAGAGGCTATAAATGTGTTTGTCTAGCAAGGAATAGTTCACCCCCAAAAATGTATTTACTCACCAACAGGCCATCCAAGATGTAGATGAGTTTGTTTTTTCATCAGAACAGATTTGGAGAAATATAGCATTGCATCACTTGTTCACCATTGGATCCTCTGGAGTGAATGGGTGCCGTCAGAACGAGAGTCCAAACAGCTGATAAAAATATCACAGTAATCCACAGCACCCCAGTCCATCAGTTAACATCTGGAGAAGACAAAAGCTGTGTGTTTGTAAAAAACAAATCAATTAAAGGTGCCATAGAATGCATTGATATAGTCTTTTAAATTGTTCTCTGATATCTACTTAGAAGGTATGTATCTTAGTTAAGTCCATAAACAGTTTTACATGTCCATTTACAACTCTAGGATTTGTCTTCAGAATGAAATGATCTGTTTTGGAAGGGTCATGAATATTAATGTTGAGCTCTGCTCTGATTGGCTGTTTCACAGTGCAGCTAATAGCTCACAGAGCAGGAAAGAAACACAGGGAGGAAAATATATATTTCAGTACTTTCTATTGCAGTTTTATCCTTTGGTAATTATACTGTACATAAAACATGGGCATCAGGAGCTGCTATTAATATGGATGATCACGTTTCAGTTTCAGTTTTTACTTGAGAGATTCGCGATCGCGTGTACTCTGTTTATTCCATGGCTGTCCAAACCTGGTCCTGGAGGGCCGGTGTCCTGCAGAGTTTAGCTCTAACTTGCCTCAACACACCTGCAAGGAAGCTTCTAGTATGCCTAGTCAGACCATGATTACCTGCTTCAGGTGTGTTTAATTAGGGTTGGAGCTAAACTCCGCAGGACACCGACCCTCCAGGACCAGGTTTGGACAGCCTTGGTTTATACTTATGAGCGCCAGTAGTTACTACACACTTTACAAGATCAGATGCTTGTCAGTGGTGCTCAGGATCTGTAAATCATTCACCATCATCCTCAGTCATATCTCCTTACTCTGTTTATGCAGTAAGTGAAATCTTATGTAAAGTATGTAACAGGCTACCGCTAGCAAGCTAACTATGTCCCTTTATGTCCGTGCCTTTCTGAATACAGACATTAACCCATCCCTGCACTTCACTTCCCCTGCACAGCCTGGAACATAACCTTTACATCCATGATCTGCCGTTTTTGCTAGCTGCTTGTTTCTTCATGATACCTGCAGAACTTCTGATGATTCGGCTGGAGCTGGTCTAGAACATGGGCGGGTATACGTTATGCAAATGTTGGGGGCGTAACTATTAATGATCCCGACTGTGATGTCACAATCAGTGTTCAGATTCGCCTGTTTTTCAGTGGTCTTTTTAGGAAACATTGGTGTACGAGACATTCCCATGTACAGAACAAGGTAAATACACTTTTGCATTCAACTTTAAGAAGTAACCCTAACTTCAAACTGTTGCATCCAGCTAAAGAAAAAAGAAAAAAAGTGTCATATCTAAAATATTGGATTCACCATAAAATTCGCCTTGACTGAATGAGGGGAGAAAAATAAAAATCAAGCACTGTTTACAAGTGAAAACTGTCTGAACAGCTGTGACCACATATATATGTAGATTTTGTAATGAGAGGACAGCAGGAGATGGACTTTTACTCTAGAGGAAGGGTTATTGTAGACTAAAAGTGACAATTAAAAGTTAAAACACCTAAATGATGTTACAAGCACATGATGTTAACTGATGGACTGGAGTGGTGTGGATTGTGAGGTTTTTATCAGCTGTTTGGACTCTCATTCTGACGGCACCCATTCACCGCTGAGGATCTATTGCTGAGCAACATTTCTCCAAATCTGTTCCCATGAAGAACTAAACTCATCTAAACTCATCTCCGTTGGCCTGAGGGTGAGTACATTTTGAACAAATGTTAATTTTTGGCATAACTATTCCTTTAAGTGCTTATGCACATAATGCATCAGCTGATTTATTATGTAATATGCCTGGATTTTGAACATCCTGATGAAATTAAATCGTTGCTTAGAAATATAAAGCCATATATCTCATGCAATCTCCCACCCTCTTTCTCAGAAGCTGAAGAATGCCTAGAGGAGACGTTTGCTCTGAGGAAGCTCCTTGAAAGCTCAAGAGACGTTATAAAGTACTATATTTATATTTCATTTCCCATAAGACTCATTTAATGCATTAGTGCTATTTATTTCATGTGGCTAGGATACTCATATCATTTGGTCTGGGAAACATTTCATAAGGAAATTTACATAACAAATTATCAGATCAGAGCACAATTGAGACTTTCAAAAAACTTTTCCTTAGATTTATGCAGTGTTATTTTAGTATCAATGAGATAGTATTATTAATATTTAAAGTTAATTTTTCAAAAACAGATTAACAGTTCAAAAATCATGTTTTTCATGTGCATTCCAGTTAATATCAATCAAACTGCAGTTATTTTGATTAGATAATAATAATAATAATAATAATAATAATAAACATATTTTTTTGAAAATGTATGCAAATAAACTCTTCATTTTAAATATTATTATTTTTTATTTTATTAACTTTTGTTTCAATTTTAATCTGCTGTTTAAGTACATCAAGTTAAATTAAAAAAAAGAAATGTTGCCTTAGGCATCTGAAATAAAAGTAATTTTATTTCAGATAAAGGTTATGTCAAACTATTTATTTCATGGTTTTAGTTTTAGTTAAATATTTCAACCCTGTATTTGAGTCTCTACTGAAACTTCATTCATTCTCTTTGCTGTTTAGAAGAAACAATAAAGCAACTGAAGAGATCTCATTTGTGATTTTTCTTTCCTGCGGGCAGGTCATCCATCTCCAACTGAATCATTATAAGAATTGATGCTTAGTCTTTGTTGTGTCTCTGTATATGCAGATACGCATCAGCTCATAGAGGGACAGTGAATGCACATGGCTCCCAGGCGATCAGAGGAGATGTTGAAGGGAATAAAAGAGACGCAGACGACCCAGTTCGGGGAAGAGAAGCGCACACTCTTCTCTTTTGCTCTTATGCCCTAAAGACACAGATGAAGAGTGAACTGGGACGCCTTGGCACTTTGTGACGGCCTGTCCCGTAACCCCAACCAGCTTTCTGTGCCACCACTCCACTTTTCTGAAGACGACGCCAGCATTTCCTCCTTCAGTCGAACAGCTGCACTCACACCACCCCCTCATCTATTCATATACATATAGACTGAGCCAGAAAGAGAGAGAGACTGTCACAGAAGTATTTATTTTCATTCATTTTAATGCATATATCTAGTTTATTTTAATATAAATACATGCAACAAATTTTGTTACATTTTTGTTACAACATATATTAATAATTAATTTATTTTGGTTGATGTAATTTAATATTCATTTATATACATACAGACAGAGCCAGAAAGAGAGGCAGTCACATAGATATAAAAATTATAAAGTTATAAATTATTATAAAGTATAAATTATTAAGTTTTTTTTTAATTCATTTTAGTTTATTTTAACATAAACACATGTATAAATTTTAGTTTTAATACAGTTGAGTTAAAATATAAATAAATTATTTAAATTAATTTTAGTTTATATAATTTAATATTCATTATATATATATATATATATATATATATATATATATATATATATACAGACAGAGACAGAAAGAGGGAGAGAGTCTCAAATATATACAAAAATGTTTTTTTATTAATTT
>JAUMHE010000067.1:19306742-19316788 GCA_032359235.1 Enteromius mattozi
GCCATTTACTTTATTAAAAAACCTATGTTAATCTGCTACTCGCGTCTCCGCCTGAGTGCTCTTACACAAGCGTGACAATTACACCTTAAATATGTGCAAGCTATTGAATTTAACAGGTACAACTTTATTGCAAAATGTATAATAAATTATGCCATAATTTTGACAGTTTGTTACAATTATATTATTGTAATGAAACACTGTAAAACTAAGGTATTTAAAATGTTTAGTTCAACTATTTTTTTATGTAGATGATTCTATTTCAAGTATAGGGAAAATGTAAATGAACATAGATAAGGTTTATTTAAGCAAAACTGCATGGTCATAGTGTAAAACAAGATAAGAAGGGAAAAAAGGGGGCAGTGGTTGGTGTCAAAGAAAAGTAAAAGAAAAGCAAAGGTCCTTGGACCTCTTGAGGTTGACATTTAACTTTCTGCAGGTCAAGCATTGTTCATGTACTGACCATTTGTCAAACAAGTAAAAAGGTTTAAGGGCCTATTTTTTTTCCTATTCATGAAAAGTGCTTTAACTGTTCACACTTTCCCAGAGAAAAACAGAGCGAGAAAGAGAGAGAGAGAGCACAGAGAGAGCTGAGGAATAAACAGAATATGAAATGTGAAAGTGAGGAGAAAAAGGGATGAGTGCAAACTGCAAAGATGATTTCAAAGTGGTTGTAGAGTAAAGTGAAGAGCAGGATTTTAGTGGAGAGAGATAAAGCAAGAATGACAAGCTGAGAAGGAAAAAAGAGTGCGAAAAAAATCTTATGTAGAGACTGGAACAGGACTTGCAGTAACGCAGTGACCTCAGGCTGCAACAGACCTCAAAACCCTCACTTCAACACACACACACACGCTCGAGGAGGCCGTGTGTTGACTGCTGATATTACAGCCCTGACGGAGGCAAAAAAGAAGAAAACGCTCCGCTAAATAAAAACAAAAAGTTAAAGTTGCTGTATAGTTTTCTGAATGTTTAAACACTTGCTCAACTTCATATTTAAAAAAAAGATGATTCTCCTACTTGAAAAGTGAAACTCCACCAATAGCGTGAGCTTGGGGGCGGGACTACCTGTTTTTCTGACCAATGGAAGACAGGAGGTTAACAATTGCATTTGGTGCAGAAAGGAAGCAGCTCGCCTTTAATAATTCAATGGATAGTCATTTAAAAAAGATTAATCTGTCATCATTTGCTCATCCGGTTGTTGAGTGAAGCACAGATTATATGTGTTTTGTTGGCTGTGACTGTTATCTTCTTGGGCTCTTGACAGCTGTACTCAGCATGCACTTTTATTTCATTTCACTGAACTCTCATTTTCTTCTTCTTCTCAGGAGTCTTAAACTGAATTCAGCGGCTGCTTCTAATGAAAAATGCAGTAGTGTCATTCTTCTGTGTGTGTGTCATACGAACACACACACACACACACACTAACATTAGTGTTTCTGCAGCGGCTCCATGATCAGATTCTAATCAGTGTTTGTGAGACAGAGTGGAAAAATCAGCCTGTCAGTAACACACACACACTAAACACACTTTTCTTCCTGCTCTAACACACACTGATGCGTCGATGACTACTTTTCAAAGACAGATTTCCTTTAATCATTCTTTGTTTCCTTTCAAAATTTTTCCTTTTCCTTCTTTTCTTCATTCCATTTACTTAGCTTTTTCTTTTCCCTGTCTTTTATTTCCTTTTATATCCTTATTACCCCCTTCTTTTTGTTTCTGTTTCCTTGCCTTTCCTTTTACCCTTCCTTTCCTTTTTCTTTCTTTTCCTATCATGTCCTTTTCACTTCTCCCTCTTCACCTGTCCTTAATGATTTTCCTTCTTAAAGGGATAGTTCACCCAAAAATGAAAATTCTGTCATTAATTACTCACCCTCGTGTCGTTCCGAACCCATAAGACCTTCGTTCATCATCAGAACACAAATTAAGATATTTTTGATGATATCAGAGAGCTATCTGTCCCTCCATAGGCAGCAACACAACTGAAATGATCCCAGATCCAGAAACAGTAAAAACATCAGTCCATGTGACATCAGTGGATCAACTTCAGTTTTGCGATGATATGATAATACTTTTTTGTGCAAATAAAACAAAAATAACATCATTTACTCTATCCATTCTTCTCCCATGACTTTCTGCCGTTTTAGAGAGTATCTCAGCAGAACGCGCACAAGCTTTAACGTATTTGACGTAATCAGCCTTGTTTAGATCCGGGTGAAAGCATGCGCGTGTGCGTAATCTGCAGCTGTTTAGGCCTAGAGGGAAGTGTACGCTTACGCTTACGAACTTAATGTTCTCTAAAATAGCAGAAGACGTAAGTCATGGGAGAAGAATGATATCATTTTTGCTTTCTTTGGCAAAAAAAAAGTTTTGCTTTTTGATAACTTTCTCCTTTCTCTTTGTGTTTCCTTCCCATCTTCATTTTCTTACTCCTTTCTTAAATTTTCACTTTTCCAAAATAATTTCCATCCCACTTCCACATTCCTTAATCTCTAGCTTTCTTCCTTTTGATATCTTTCCATTTTTTCTCTCCCAGTATTTTTTTTCCTTTCATCTCTTTCCTTTCGCTATCTTTTACTTTTCTCTTACTTTCCTTTTCCATTTCTTTAACTTTTTCAATTCCTTATATATTCGCTTTTTTCCATGTATGATTTTTCTCCTCCTTTTTTCTTTCATATTTTACTTCCCTCTTCTCCAGTCTTTAATATTTTTTCTTCTTGTTGATCTCCTTTCTTTCTCCCTTTTCCCTTCCTTCGTCTGTTTCCCTTCCCTGTCCTTTCATTTTCTTTCTATTTCCATTTTATTCCTTTTCCTTTTGATATTTGTCCTCCTTTGTTTTTCTTTCCTGTCTTTATCCTTTGCCCTTCCCTTTCTCATTTTATTGTTTTGTCTTTATATTTTCACTTCTTTTATTTTATTTCCCTTCCCTAATTTTCCCCTCCCTTTTTTATATCCTCTTTCCTCTTCTTTTCTTTTTTTCTTTTCTTTCCCCTTTCACTGTTCATCTAATGTTCCTTTCTTTCTTCATTCCTTTTCTTTCCTTTTTTAACTTCCTTATTCCTTCCTCATATTTTTGCTTTTTGTATGTATATAATTTCTTTATTTTTCTCCTCTTTTTCCATATTTTTCTTTTCCAGTCTTTAATCATTTTTCTTCTGTTGTTTTTCCCCTTTCCCACATTTCCATCCTTCCTTCGTCTGTTTCCCTTCTTTTTATTTTCTTTCTATTTCTCTTTTTTTCTTTCTTTTGTTTTTCCTGTCTTTATCTTTTGCTCCTCCCTTTCTCATTTCATTGCTTTTTTCCTTATTTTTTTGTTTACTTTTCTTACTATTTTGAATTTTCCTCCTTTTTGATATCCTCTTTCCCTTTCTTTTTCACTTCCACATGTTTCCCCCTTTCACTGTAAATATAATTGTTTTTCTTTCTTTCTCTTCCCTCTTTCTCCCATTCCTTAATCCTTTCCCTATCTTTTCCCCCTGCTATCTCTGTTTCCCTTTCCTCGTGGTTTGACTTCTGTCTTTTCCCTTCGGTTAATCCGTGGCTCTCTCAGTTGTGTGAGCACTGGTCTCTGTGGTGATGGAGAGTGTTGCTGATTGTTTGGCTGTGAGCAGCTCTCGTCTCGAGAGGAAGCAGAAAGGCCCAAATGCTTCACGGCAACTGTTGTGCCACATCTGCTATCAAAAAAAGTCACTCTCACACTTGTGAACTTCTGAAACTCGTAACAACTTTTGTAACTTTTAATTAGTTCCAGATTGTGTGTCGGAGGGTGTGGCAAATCATACACGTAAAAGATGCGAGCACAAAACGCCGACAAGAGGAGAAGCAAAAGAGAAAAGTGTGTCAAATTCGCAACATCCAATCCAAAGCTTTTCCCAAGAGACACACTCCGAAAAGATAGAGGAAGCAGAAGAAGAACCAGATGAGAAACTCACACGTCTAACCCTGTCTAACCTTTCGTGTCATAAATTAAAAATAGAGGCTCGTTGTGCTCCGAGAGATAACTAGACCAGGCTTCACTCGCGCTAATAAAACACCCAGCTGTTGATCAGCCACAATAGACGTCTTTGTTCACCTCTATCTGTCAAGCTCGTTGGAATAAAGACGATATTTTAAACTCCTCAGATCGTTTCCACATGTGTTTTGCACAGTTAACAAAATAAACCATTATTAATCACCGGGTCTAATAGCGCACATAACCTGGGAATAACGCAGAGCGGCTGCTTGCTGTAAACATCTGACTGCTGATGAATCCTTGTTTCATCCTCCTGTTAAGCTTTTACACATGCCAGCGTTCTCTGGATAGCGTCGGTGAAGTTACTCAAAAGGACATTACAAATTATATTTTATGCAAATAATGGCATGAATCCACCAAACATGTTTTCAATTTCTGAGCAAAAATTAATTCTGATATTTCTTGTGTGGCTTAGAGCAAAAATAAAAAAAAAGATGTTATGTGTTAAGTGTTATGTTAATGTACACTCTCAGAAATAAAGGCACAAAAGCTTTTTAAAAGGTACACTTTTGTACTTGTTAGGTTCAAATATGTACACTTTTAGTACTAATATGTACCTTTAAGGTATTAAAATAATACTTTATGTAGAAACGTGTATCTTTTGAAAAGGTGACAGCTTTTGTACCTTTATTTCTAAGAGTGTAGAAAAATGCTGGTGACTTTTTTTTTTTTATTATTAATTTTAATTTTATTCAGTAAGGACACATTAAAAAGGTCCAAACAGACAGTAAAGATATTTATAACGTTTTAAAGACTATAACTTCTAATAAATGTTGTTTTTTGACAATTTGTTGACAACAAAGAATTCAGTGAAAACATATTTAGCAGCACAACCGTTTTCAGCATTAATAATAATCAGAAATGTTTGTTGAACAGCAAATCATATTAGAATGATTTCTGAAGGATCATGTGACACTGGAGACTGGAGTAATGATGCTGAAAATCCAGCTTTGATCACAGGAATAAATTACAGTTTAACTTTTATTTCACGCTCTCAGAAATAAAGGTACAAAAGCTGTCACTGGGGAGGTACCTTTTCAAAAGGTACATGTTTGTACCTAAAGGGTTCATTTTGGTACATTAAAGGTACATATTAGTACTTAAAGTGTACATATTTGAAACTAATATGTACAAAAGAGTACCTTTTGAAAAGGTTCCGCCCCAGTGATAGCTTTTGTACCTTTATTTCTGAGAGTGTACTTTTAAATGACAGTAGGCTACATGTGTTTTGAGGAAAAATGTTTTAAAATATTTTTGCCAATAATAATCGTGTGTAAAATTGTACAAAGATATAACTCTTCTGCAAATAATCTGCATTAAATGGTAAAGGTTTTTTCAACTCTCATCTACGAATGTTTGAAACAGGTTTTTAAAACATTTCTCCTTTCATCATCTCAAGCATCCTTGTATTTCTCAGACCCATTAACCAACAGAAGAACACTGAACGATTAGACCATCTTAACCTGTAATTTCCTCCCCTTTGGCCGGACGCTTTTATAAGTGTGAAATAAGGTTGTAAAGGTCTTTTTCTCCACCGTTCATTGTGAGCTCCAGCAGCCTCGCTTCTGTTCAGAATGAAATCCCTTCTTCTGCGATCAGCTAAGGGCCGATGGAAATCTCGCAGTGTTTGGTGGCTGCTGGCGTCGTAAAGCTGTGCCGGTGCCGTCTGTGTTTATCTTTGCAGTGGGATCCTCAATTTCCTACGTCTGCCTGCATTTCATTCTACAAGTAGCTCGTTCAAACTATTTATGTTGCTCCTGGTGATGTTTAGGGATTTCTGAACATAACTTACAAGTTGTTTCACTTCCTCGGGAGCGTTATGGGGAAAGTGATCCTGTCAAGTCTCAGAAAGCACATCCACGGGTTATGATTCATTACTTGAAATAAATGAATATTAATTCAAATAAAAACAGAGAAAAAAAAGAATGACTAAGTAAATTAAAACTTAATACATAAATACAATTTACATTAAAAGATATTAAAAACGATAACAGTATAACAATATAAATCAGCAGTTTCATTAGTGTTAAATTAACTAAATATCTAGTTATTCTGGTATGAACTTCATAAGTATTATGGCATAATATTTTAAACACATTTTCCATTATTTTTAAGCCACTGTACAATGTTTAATGTCAAAAAGACACTTCATACATACAATGACAGGAATGTACTTCTATGATGAACATTTTTCCAAATTAAAATACATTTTTATATATTTCAGTAACACTTTTTTTTTTTTCTATGAAATTGCAGAGGTTTGTTTTTCATTTAATAAGTGTACAGTCGTACGGTTTAATTTTTTGTCTGTGTTCTGTATCCCTCTGTGTATCTTTTCTGTTTGTCTTTACATCTCCTTTATAAACGCTTTACAAGATATAAACAATCCTTACTTTAGATGAGCTCACACAAACAGACGGCTGACAACTACTAAATGCTGTATAACTACCTAAAATAAAACAGGAATATGTGTTAATAAAGCCTTTATTACCACACTGAGCAACTATTATCATGTCTCTAAATAATAAGATGTACATTTAAATAATTAATCATTTACTTAGACTTTCTAAAGGATCTTATTAAACAATGACATCTTCTAAATAACTGGTTTGTAAATAACATAATAATTTGTTAATGATAAATTTATCATTAATAAAGTATGAAAATACAATTATTAAAAATTATATATATGTTCAAGAACAAGGCATTAATAACTGCACTTGTAAGCTGATTTCTTATTGCATATTAATGTATGAACAATGCTTTATAAAGGATGGACTGAGTATTTACTAATGCTTAACTATGATTCATAGCGTGTAGTTATTATAAAGTGTTATCCATATGTCTTTTAAAAGAAAAAATATATTTTATTATATAAATAAATATATAAATATTTATTAAAATATTTAATCGTCGAATTCATAGTTTGTGATTCATTATATATATATATATATACATATATATATATTATACCTACTTATATTACTTTTGGATGCATAGAATCATTGAATTCTGGAAAAAAAGCATAACATTTTTCCGTCTGTTTTGTTTGTTTCTTCAGCTCTTTGCGGATGAGTGTGTCCTTTTCCACCCTCCCACTCCAGGTGCTGATTTCCCACTCTGGAAATGCTCGTCACCAGCTGTGCCATATTATGGCACATTAAAATGTCCGTTTGCTGCTCGTTTCAATAAGAGCTCTTTTAATGAGGAAACATTGATTCTCTCTGGTCTGAGCGTGGCCGTAATGAAATAAGAGAGAGGGATGGAGAAGAGTGGTAATCGCTGATGAATGTGCTGTCTCATTGAAGTCGACGTGGTGTAAAGGCACAAGCCTCCCCTCACCAATCAGCCCTCATTAGCAGTGACACAAACAACTTCATGCTGTTTTCCTACAGGTCAGCCGGAAATGAACGATGACACAGACCTGTGCACTCTTTTGCTCTCATGGGTCAGCGGTGAATTTAACAACAGCAATCAGAGGCTCATCAGAGAGTTTGTGATGAGTTCAGCCGCAGGACTTTGATGTGCTGCAGGTGGACGGGAGGTCAGAGGTCAGGTCTGCCAGCTTCTTCTGCAGGAGACTCTGAAGTCCATGGCTACAACATGACTGTTGTTTCAAATAGCATAGTAGTTAGGAGTATACTATTATTTTTTACTATTACTGTAAGGTATAAGGTGTACAATATGCATATTTTCCGCCTTTAAATATACAGCACCTCCCCTTTTAACATAAAAAAAAAATCAATGCAATACAAAAATCTTGGTAAGATATAATTGTTATAGAACAGTATTTAAATTATATATACAAAGCTGGTTAGATTACTGTTCACAAATTACTGTTCACAGATTACACAATGAAAATTGTAGCTAGTAACACATGTCTATCTAGTCTTTTTAATATATATTTTTAAATGTGTGTGTGTGTGTGTGTGTGTGTATACTGTATTATATTATATATATATTTTTTTTTTTATATTTTGTGTGTGTGCATATATATGCATATATGTGTGTGTGTGTGTGTGCATGCACACAAAATAAAAAAATTAAAAATTAAAAAGACAATGTTTGGGGAAATAAATCAAACTCGGCAGTAAAACCTAACCTGATTAGTATATTAGAATGATTTCTGAAGGATCACGTGACACTAAAGACTGGTAATGATGCTGAAAATTCAGCTGCGCATCACAGGAATAAATTACATTTTAAATTTGAAACTGTTATTTTCAATTTTTAAATATTTCACAATATTACTGTTTGTATTGTATTTTAATCATATAAATGCTTAACTTCACTTTTATGCACAGCATCTTCTTTCTTCATTAAACATCCCAAGCATATGTTCTTTGCATTCAGTAAATGTACTTTCTGCACTGCGTGGATCAAGACATCTCTGTGATGTTCTATTGACCAGGCCGAGATACAAACAACTTCAACCTCTCCTGTGAGCCGCCAAAGGATCAGCGGCAGCTTTAGCGAAAGGTCAGCGCTTTGCTGCAAGTCAGATGAGGGCCGGGGATGACTTTAAACTACAGCTTGTTGCCTCAGGCGACACGGGAAGCAATAAAAATCAAGGCAAAAACAAGATAAACAGTATAAGATCTAGTAGTGTCCTCGGGCCACACACACATATGAAGTTTTCGAGGTAAATCAGGTCTGTTTAATGGCCATGTGTCTCTGCGAGGAGGAAAGTGGTATATTTAATTTATCTCCCAGATTTATCCCTCTATTTGAGCCGAGCGTGAGAGAGATAGTGCTCAAATTGACATACAGGATCAGTCTGGTTGTGATAGAAAGCAAGTGACTGAGCGTGTGTGTGTGTGTGTTAGAGAGAGATAACAAGAAAAGGAAGCCAGACTTAAAACAAAAATAACAAATGAGATCTCTACAATGTCTCCTTTGTTTCTCTTAACATGATTTGTGCAAAGTCACCATGATGACATGTTTTTCATTATGAAGGCGGGGACAACCTGTCACTCACATGAGATCGACCAATAGCAAATCCACTCCCTATGAACAAACTCAAGCCCCTCTCTACGTTTTAAAAGAAAATACTATCGCACTTCAGTTTAACGGTGACTTTAATAGTGCACACGTATGTTTCTAAACAAGAAATGGATAGAGCCACTGATTCAATTTGCAAAGTCTATAATCAAACTTTAGAGATCTTGATATCAACTCAAACATCCTGCATTAAATTCTTCAAAGACCAAACAATCACAGCTACATTCACATGAATGCAACACATCTACAGTTAAAACAATGTAATCCTTGCTACCAGACTTGCTCTTTCATTTCTAATGGAAATATCTGCACATTTACAGCAAATGTAAGCATTTTTGGAAAGAAAAACAGCATTAAAAGTAGTTTTGGTTCTTTCTTTTTTTCTTCTTTTACATTGAAAATAAAGCACACAGATTCTGACAGTCAGGGGAGCTATGAGGGTGGCATGATGGGAATGTGAGTTACAGAGGGGCCCCTCCAGAACATGATTTCTAATCAAAACAAAAAAGTATTAAAACAAATCTAAATAGGTATAAATAAATCAATAAAAGTATCCCACAGCGGGAACCCCTAAAAGTTCCTCACTGACGGTTCTATATAGAGCTTTACTCCTACAGTAAGTGTGTGCGTGTGCGTGTGTGTGTGTGTGTGTGTGTGTGTGTGTACACAAAATACAGCACCATTATCGGGCACCCTGAAGCCCAGGCATGTGTGCCTGTGTGCCTGTGTGTGTGTGTGTGTTCGTTTGTATATATAACTATAAGATGAGCAGTCTGACCAAATTTAGACATGTCCTGTCTGCTACCCCATTCTTATCTCCACGTTAATTTGTCATTATTGAAGTGTGTTGTACACTGTTTATATATTCCCAGAGAGCGAGCATGGAGCGAGTATGTGCCTATATGAAGACGCAACACGAAGAGTGTGACAACACTGACCTCCAGCTACAAGAATCGAAGGACCACACACACACACACACACACACATGTTGTGTTTCCATGTTTTATGGGGACTCTCCATAGGTGTAATGGTGTTTATA
>JAUMHE010000067.1:19330376-19340804 GCA_032359235.1 Enteromius mattozi
CCTCAAATGCAGAAATGTTAATTCATGCATTTATGACCTCGAGGCTAGACTATTGTAATGCTTTATTGGGTGGTTGTCATATATATACAACCCATATATATCTATTTCCTTGCATGTTAACTGTCATTAGAGAACTGTAAATATGTGCCATAAAATTATGGAAATATTAAAATCAAATAAACAATTTATGTCCTGACAAGTTTAAGAAGTTTAAGAACCCCTGCCTTATTAGAAGGTCTCATTTTGATCTATGGTGCAATGCAATTAATCACTAAATTTTAAATCATAGACCTGGGAAATGTTGATGGTAGCTGCAGAGCTGTAGAGAGATATAATATGATCACTCATTCCGTTTGGCACAGGTCTCATCGCTCACTCACACGTCTTGTGTGTACTTCACTGATGGGTTGACTTGTCTCTTTGATAATTTTTCTAATTATATATATATATATATATATATATATATATATAGGTATGTTCCCAATGTTTTTTATGTCCTTCATCCCCTATGCAGTGATCATTGTGTGTTTTGTAGGTTCCTGCAGGTCTCTCTCTCTTGCTCAATCTCTCTCACTCCTCTAAAGAAGCAGTTAGTTCTGGGTCCTCTGTTCTTTGTGGCAATGAGTTATACCTTTCTAATCCTCCCAATTCATATTTCATCTCTTATGGCTTTAAAATTTGATAATTCTCTAGGTTATCTGGGGGAAATGACTTTCATTCTTTATGTGTTTAACCCACTGGTGGACTGTTTGCTGTATGTGTTCATGAGGAGCGACGCTGAGAACATCATCAGGACACCTCTCTGCTGCTCCAGACTAAATAGAGTCCGGAGTGAAACAGGGCAGACCAGATCTACTGATGTACAGCTTGATCAAGTGTGGACAGAGATTCATTTAGGAATTTACAGTAAAAATAAGCAAATATCTCATTACAGCATGTTTAACTGGATGAAATATGACAAACACATATATAATAGTCGGATTCAATAAATGAAATGGTGCACATCCTGTAATATGTGATAATGTGTTTTTTTCTGTACATCACTTGTAATTCTATTACAAAAAGCTGTTCATCAGGTTGTCAATATGTGTAACGCCAAGCCAGCAGAGGGAGCTCTCACCTCTGCACTGACTGTCACAGCTCCCTCTGCTTCCTCTCTGGTGACTTCCTGTTTGGCGGCCATTTAAGCTGGGGCCTGCCAAACAGAAAGTCGCAAAGTATTGTTTTGCTGTTGCGGACTCTACCAAGCATTTTCCTAGTTTTTGCCAAGTCTTGTTTCATTGTCATTGCTTGTATCACTGCCATAGCCTTGTTTTTGTTTCATTTGCTACTTTAGATTGCCCTCTCGGATTTTGACCCTGGACTGTTACCTGTGTTTTTGTGAATGTTTCGCTGCCTGCCCTGTCCATCGCATCTACTGGATTACGATTCTGTCTCGCCCTTGGATATTCCAACCTGATCTCACGGCAATTCGTACGTATTTTACGAGGTGGCTAATTCGTACAACTGAGGTCGTACAAATTCATATGATTTCTTCTAAATCATATGTATTTTACGAGTTAACAAATCGTATGAATTTGTACGAATGACTTACACCTAACCCCGCCCCTAAATCTACCCGTCACAGGGTTTTAGACAAATCGTACAAAATCGTACAAAATCGTACGAGTGAGGTCGTGCGTATTAGTACGAATTAGCACGAATTTGGGACCTCGTACGAATTGGTCGTGAGACTGTGTTGGATATTCCTGTTTGCTTGTATTTGGATCTTGCCTGTTTTGACCACGTTGTGTTTTAATAAAAGCTCGCACTTGGATCTACCCCACAGATCCAGCAGCTTTATACAGAATACACAACCACTTCAGAATGAACCCACCAGATCGCCTCGTTCAGCTTCGCCAAGGAAAGCGGGCATAGAGAATTATGTGGAGGACTTGTGGACTTCGTTATAAGGTAGACTTTCTTTCTTTTCTAGATGCTGACAGTGTTCATTACTTGGCATTCAATGGGACAGTCACAAGCCATACGGTTTTATATTAAATACGTATATAATATAATAAAAAATGTGCTCTGAAGACAAACTAAACTGTTGCAGTTTTTTTGGAACGACATGGAGGTAAGTGATTTATGACAACATTTTCATTTTGGGGTGGAGTAACCCTTTAATATAAAGCATATGACATGTTTTTGAGGTTTTCGCTGCCTTCGCTCATTAAAGACCCATACCTCAACACCTGTACTGTTACTCACTCTTGATTAACGTTAGACAATGTGCAAAACAAAACCCTAGCACTTAGCATAAGTGCTTTGCACACTTAAATGCACACACTCCTTGAGCTCTAATTTACCTGCTGTGGTCTTTGGGCGTGTTACTATCACTAGGTTTACAGTAGATGTTTACCAGGCAAAACACTCCAAGACGCTTAACGAAACCATTACGATAATACACACCTGACATGTTGCTTTGAGACACGCTTTAATATTCCATGTGGATATGTGTGAGAGAGATAGGTTGTTCACGCCCATCAATTATAAATGTGAACATAATTAACTAAGCAACTTTTAGAGGACAGGAAGCAGAGGCTGAGAGAAGACAGGTATCTTCTGTCTCTTTTCCTCTGTTTCTCTTTAAAGCGATGAGGCTGATGTATTGTCATGGTTTTCTGACACCAGCGGGCCTCTCAGGCATTGAGGAAGAATAATAAGATGAGAGCAGGTGTGGCACACACACACAGACACACTAAAGGTACGGATGTCTACACACCAGTTTATCAGATAACACTAGGAATCCATTTATTTCAAAGGAGATGGTGCAAAGCAAAGACGTAGAGGAAAAACACAAGCATTTGGGAAAGAAATGATCTGTCACACAACCAAAAACTTGTGATGTCTGAGCAGTCACAAAGTCAGTGCTCTGAACTAAATCTGTTGATGTCTTTGTAAATTTACAAAGTTAATCTTAATGCCTTTAAACTGGTTTTATGTCTTTGGTTTGGCTGGTTAGAATAAGATTTTTTGCATCTGCAACATTAGGCTATAATCGTAGCCATATATTCTGGTGAAATTAATCATATAAACGAAAACATAAATGAATGAACACAATAACAATTTTTTGTTCTACTGTATTTTTGTTTGATTTTAAGTTTGGCATTTTTTCTAGTTTACAACATTTTTTTTACCACCTTCAAACAAAAAAATATAAGTATATTTAAAACCAGTTAAAAATTGATTAGACTTGATTAAAAGTAACCATGTATTGAAACTTTTACTTCTTATACTTATATTTTTGTACTTTTTATATTTCTAAATCAATAATTCTTTCACTTATTTTAAAAGTAAATCAGTCTTGATACTGTAATTGTACTTTTATATTGTTATACTTGTGTATAGTTTTAATCGATAATGGTTTTCACAGATTTTAAGAGTAATTGGTATTGACACTTTTACTGATGTACTTATTTTTACTTATAGTTTTTTATATTTTAGCTGATAATTGGTTTTAAGTGACTTGAACTTATAATTGATTGATTTAATTGGTTTTCTAAAAACTAAGAACTATACTACACCACTATACCCACCAAAGTTAACTATTACAACTACTAAACCTTCTCACTTAAAAACTTTTAAATGTAATTCAAACTATCTGGCCAAGTTTGGGGTTTTTTTTGTTGTTTTTTTTTGCCTTGACACACTTTTTTTTAAATGATTTCTTCCATGCTCTCTCACTTCTCAAATGACACAAAAATTAAAACTGAAATCGTTTGTCAAATGTCAAAATATCATGACATATTTCCAGAAAATAAACTCATTTTGGGCCCTGATCGTACTGCCTGTTTATTTCGCTATAACAACCAGCTCGCGTTATCAGATAAACACAGACCGTTTCCCCTCACATCTGTTCTTCATACTTCCTGTTGCTCTGCGGGTCCACTTCCTGTTTCTCCCACTATCGATTCCTCCACCTCATTACTTCCCTCCTCAATTTTTCCCCACGATGTCATTCCCTCCCAGCTCTCTCTTCTGTATAATCTCTGTGATAGTGGCTTGCGTGCCGGGTTGTAAATCTGTTCTCATTTCCAGAGTTCAGCCGGCGACTGTGTGATCAGAGAGTTAAACAGCAGAACAGAGAGCAAGAGTGGCATGAATCGGTGATTGATTTATTGGAGCGGAGGTCCTTCAATGGGCCCGTAATGCAAAAGGGGCATTAATCACACTCTTACCTGTATGCGGGTGGCTGTATGCTTAAGAGAGAGCGCAAGAGCGACGGCATGATGCACTAAAGCATTGATACAGAACAGAGCACTTATGCAAAACTTCACTGCTAGTCTTTTCATCACTGACACTCATCGTATAAAAGAAGCCATTCATCAAGCAATAGAGCAGACAGCAGAATGCTTTAACCGTCTGTGTACTAAATAAGGATTGATCTCCTTGCATTCATCACAAGGCTCCTCAGAGCCAAAAGAGCATTCACATCTTTGTTAAAAGATAAATGATAATCTGACACACAGGCACACCCATGGAGTCCATAATACCCGGAAAGAGACATCCGTTATCATTCCCATTCATCTCAACAGCAGGTGTCTGGCTGCCAGAGGAAGCATGTGATTTGAAATGTACCACTGAGCCAATCAGCAGAGACGTAAAGGTCATGTGACTAAATATTCCAAAGCTGCAGTATTGTGACGTCGAGACAACACTGTTAAGATTCATTCATCAGATTGTCTATTTATTAATGTTCTTCTTTTGATATAATTCTAATACATATGCACATGATGTCTCCATATTCACAAGTTCATATTTTTTATAGATTACACAGCGACAATAACAGTTTTTCTAAATTGTTCAAATTGTTTAAAAAGTTTTGAGTTTTCAGACCCACAAAATGTTGTTGTCATCTAAATGAACAGACAAAATGTATAAATTGAATAAAAAATAAAGTCAGAATTGCGAGATATAAAGTTGGAATTGTGGGAATTGCGAGATATAAAGTCGGAAATGCGAGATATAAAGTCGGAATTGCGAGACAAAGTCAGAATTGTGGGAAATGCGAGATATAAGTCGGAAATGCGAGATATAATGTCGGAATTGCAAAACAAAGTAGAAATTGCGAGATAAAGTCGGAATTGCGAGACATAAAGCCGGAATTGCAAGAAATAGAGATATAATGTTGGAATTGCGAGATATAAATCCGGAATTGCGATATCAGTTTTTTCCACTTAAAATTGGACTTTATAACTTGCAATTGCGAGTTTATATCCCACAATTCTGAAAAAAATGCAGAGTTGCAAGATAAAAAAAAAAAGAAGAATCAGTGGCGGAAACGGGTTCCCATAAAGTTTAAATAACAATCAGAGCAGCAGCAGAGTGGTTTGGAACAAAAAGAGTAGTAGATGAAAAAAATATTATTAAGTGTCTACTTTTTCTTTATAGAAGGAACATTTTAGTGCAATTTTAACAATAAAGTAGAGTCAAGTAGCTTTTTCTTCTCAAATCAGTGATCGGTCACCTGTGAAAAGCTCAGCTCATTGTGTGCTGTAGTCAGGCTCTGTTGTGTCGCTGTCCATGGTGCTGAATCAATTTAAGCTGTGAAAGCTGCTTTAACATGTCCAATCGTATTTCTTCACTCGTGTGACGTACAACCAGCACCAGATTAAACGGAGAGGTCAGTGGTCAAGCCTCTGTAGCTCACGACTTACTTAGCACTTCATTTACACAATCTAACATGACACTTTTAAAAGGCTAATTAGGCTTTTCTAAGTTTGCAGAGGTTATGTAAGACTAAGGATAAAAAAAGATTTCACATTCTGTTACAATCTTCTGATATATTTATGCTTTTTTTTAATTTGTATATATTTTTATTATTATATAATTCTAAAATGTCATAAAATATTAAAATATGCTCAAGTTTTATATATATTTTTATTAGATATTTTTAGATTATTATTGCTATATTTAACATTACTTTTCAATCCTAAAATGAAATTAAATATGTATCACAGTACATAGTATTATAACATTATTAAAAATTATTAAACTATGTATTTACATGATTTCAGTCAATTGTTGCATAAATACAGCACTCTTGCTGAGTCAGTATTGTGGCAGATCTAGTGTTATGAAGAAAAAAGAAAACTCCTGGCACATCAAATGTAATTGAAAAGCACAAGACGGGGGATGATGATGGTAACAGGAAGATATCCAAGTCATTGAGCATCCCGTGGAGGACAGTTAAATCAATAATTAAGTATGGCACAGCTATAAATCTATCTAGAGCAGGCCGTCCTGAAAAACTAGGAGAGAAAAGAGGTAGGGCTCCAAGAGACCAATGACAATCTTAAAGAAAAGTTTGATGGTCTAATGAGACTAAAGCTTGGCTTTCTGAAACACGGAACATAACTAGAACATTTGAGACATCCTTGAGATCTCTCCTGAATCTCTAGGAGACTTACAAGACTTACAAGAGTCTGTTCTCAGAAGAAAATCTAACAAGCAGGAGATTTAGTATCAATTTCCTTTTACAATTACTCTCGCTGCTGCACGTCCTTAACGATTACATTAACGATTCTTTCATTAGGCATTCCTTTAAGAATAATTGTGGCTCACTATATACTTAATAAATGTACTAAACAGAAACAAAACTTTTAAAGCACTATTATTATAGAAATCTCTCTTCATCATCTTCAACTACATGTTATATGAATAACCAGACTGAATTAAGTCACATAATCATTTGCAACATAACAAAAAGAAAGGTCACAAACAAAGTAGTTTCACTTTCACAATAAAACACAGCGTCTCCAGAACATGGCACCCACAGCAACACTACAGCGAGAATAATAGCTCCACCTTCTTTCTTTCTTTGTAAACATTTGGGGGGAGTTTGAAAATAAACCCACTCTGTGACATAGAAAAGTGGGGTGTGTTTTAGGGCAGTGTGGACAAGTAATAACTTCAGTCTTTGCAACTTCAGGGATCTTATCTATGCACCAACAGGTTGTAACACTCCAAAGAGAAAGGAAAACTTGAAATCGCATCATATTAACATACTAATCTAAATCTGTCCAGTGCTTTCAAAGAGTCAAATCTAACATATGCAGAGTCTGAATTTTAAGGTGAGAAAACATCACAAGACTTCTGAAAAATAGGCAGTTAATATTGAATGCAGAGCTGTTTGTACTCCTACATTTTTTATCAAAGAAAATTAGCTTCCCATCCAATATCAACATTGCGCAGTCATTTCTCTCAGGAAACATGTTTATCACGCTCATTTAAATGAAATGAAATGGAGAGACTGAGAGAGAGTGAGGGCTGTAGCAAGCAGAAAGCATAATCAGGTGCGAGTCTTCAGCATTTCATTTGCCGACTCGCTCGAGTCAGGGTGATTAGCGCACGGTTAAATTTGATTAGCCTCTTTCTGAACACGCTAATTAAAAATGCTCTCACCATGTATAATCAATATCACACAGTTTTGCGCGCTCAAAGACTGATTACGGACACGAAAACCTGTGGCCACACACACTCCAGTTGCACATTCTTCTCACAAAGCCAAGCATTTCTCAAGCACATTTAGATGCTTTTCCATATCTAATTGCGCAACTTGGAGTCTCTAAATTAATTAGGCTGATATAGTGCACTTCAGTGTTTATATGTGGGAATAACTTCACTTCGAGTACGGCGTCTCCCCATCAGTCCCGGCAAATGGCCCAATGCTGCTTTTCAAATCCGCCTGGGATGCTCCTACTTACAAGTGCGGAAGTCGTAATTATGATCTGATGCGTGTTCAAGTGATTTTGGGGCCATAATAAAAATCTCTTTATCAGTGCTTGGCGACAAACACAGGAAGTTTTTGAGCACTAATAAAATAAAATGGTGAAGGATGCGCACAAGGTGTGTAATTGAAGTTTATTGGAGTATTTTATCATTTTTGAGAGCGGCTGAGAGGATTTTGGGGTAAGATTTATTGCTGTTCTGCATTAACGGTGGCCTATACAAGATGCATGCTGAATCGTACAGTCAACTTAATTATGATCAATACCAATTTGCTTCCACCGCGATTCTTCAAATCGACACAGCCTTCACTGCGAGTTGGAGCTTAAAGAAAATCCGGGTAAATACGACACTGCGGTGGCGTTCATGTGCACTAATCTCGTAAATATAATTATGCGACGTGACCCGAAGGCAGCATACACATTAGGATTATTATATTAGCATATGAGGGATGACTTGAAGCTTATGTAGGAAACCAATAAATCAATAGGAGACTTGCACAGAGTGTAGGATAACAGTGATGATAATGAGGTGAAAATGAGAAATTATAATTTACTACGTCCACGTACTGTGTCCACGGGAAAGACAAATCGCTAGTGAGATTGCCACTTCTCCTACAGTTGGCAATGAGATCAAATGGAAAGGAAATGGATGTTTTTGCTTTTGATTTTCAGATTCTGTTCTGAGAAATAGCCCCATTATTCTTGGCTCAAACGGTCTTCAGATTTATGCTAAAACCAAAGACATTTGTGTCTTTTTATTCTTCCTACACTCTTAAAAATAAATGTTCCAATAGAGGGTTTACACAGCACGCAACACACAATGAACACCATATTAAATCTAGTTGATTTATAATGAACTATATCATATCTTGATATTAAGTTCTGCACAGTACCTTACAACATCTTGTGAGTGTTTAGGTGCTGAATGTTAGAGACTAATATTGAGGCTAATGTGAACTAGCTAATACTTTCAACTAAAAAAATGCAATGTTTATCATACTGTATAGACCTAAGAGTATTAGCAGACTTAGGTAGGATGAAGTGTTAGCATATATTTAGTGACACACTACTAATACTCTAATGAAGGCTAGTTGACATGAGTTACTTAACATCTGTCAAAATAATCAAACTGATATTATAAAAAAAAAGGTTAAAAGCAAATGTGTCGTATTCCACAATCATCTGATCTGATATCTGATATTATATACAGTAGTATTGTTATTATTATTACTTATAAGTGGTATTTGTCTGCTTTAAGTAGAAACGTAATTAAAATGGCAAGATGTGAGACTTATAATGCATTATAACTGAGAAATATAATCCATTCTAACTTAAGTGGATGAATCGTGTTCATTGTGTGTTATAAATGATCATACTCTTAAAAACTATAACCACACATAAGTAAATATTGTAACACATTAAAACAGTTCTTATGAATATTCATGAGATAATACAACATGTTATAAAGTTATTTATAATGCATTATGCAATCGTTATAATGCCTTAAGAATACCCTTATAATGTATTATAAATACAGGCTTCTTAGAAAGTGTTAAGGAACATTTTAATAAAGATCCTTCTGTGCAATGAAAGGTTGCATGGATGTTAAAGGAATAGTTCACCCAAAAATTAAAATTCTGTCATCATGTACAGTACTTGTCCTAAACCTGTATGAATGTCTTTGTTCTGCCGAACATAAAGGAAGATATTTTCAGGCTGTTTTGGTCACCATTGACTCCCATAGTATGAAAAAAATGTCAATGTTGGCCAAAACAGCCTGGTTACAAACTTTCTTCAAAATACCTTCCTTCGTGTTCTTTGTGATTTGGAACTACTTGAGTAAATGAATTAATTTTTGGGTAAACTATACCTTTAAAGGTTCTTCCTGGATCCAACGGTGGCAATGAAGAACCTTTATTTTCAAGAGAAACATTTGAGACAAAGTCGATGCTTCCAGGGTCATACGGTGAAACTCTACACATCATGTACATTTCAACTTTCTGTCTTTCTGGCTAGATTGTAAAGTCAACGTGACCTTCTTCTGACATGAGATTCATCATTTTATTCCTCCTCTGACCCATTCTGAAAGGTCTTTAGAAGGTGTTCGATTGCTTTTATATCGGTCAAATCTATAGTAAAAATGAAATGTGAATGTTTTGACCTCACTTGCGGAATGACTGCAAATTCAGTCTTGTCTCACCAGCTCCAGTGCTGCTACAGTATATTGGCCATATCCACAATTCAGCAGTGACAGTCAACATAAATTGCATTAAAAAGGATTTCTCTACCATGCGAGCAATACAAAGCACCTAATTACAAAGCACTGGTATTCAAAAGCTTGGGGTTGGTAAGATTTTTTTATTCATTTTATTTTTGGAAATAAGCCTCATGTTCACAAAGGCTGCATTTATTTGATGAAAAATAATACAGTAAAATACAGTAAATACAGTAAAAGCCACAATATTGCGAAATATTATTACTATTTAAAATTGCAATTTGGAAAGCAAAAATATTTTTACTTATAATTTACTATATAATATGATATTTGCTTCTCAAAAAACACAATTATGCTGTGCTGCTGTCACGCCCCCAGGCGCTCCATGTGACTATTGTGTTTGTTTTCATTCTTTCTCCCTCATGTGCTCTTGTCATTTGT
>JAUMHE010000067.1:19391721-19409322 GCA_032359235.1 Enteromius mattozi
GAAAAGTGGAGGCGTGTTTAAACGAGTTGTTTTAGGGGGGTGTGGACAAGTCATAACTTTTATAAACAATATCTCTTAGGTTTTGAAACTTTAATCTTCGCAACTTCAGGGATCTTATCTATACACTAACAGCTTGTGACACTCTAAAGAGAAATAAACACTTGAAATCGCATCATATGACCCCAATAATATTTTCTCTATAGAAATAGATATATGGAAAATATCTCGAACTGTGCTCAGATGTTCTCAGATGCAGTCAGAGAACTTGAATATAAACACAAAACTTTTCTCATTTAATTTTTCCACGGCTGAACCATCTGTGGTATCTACATTAATTTAATAGCTCTGTATTCATTTTATATGTCAACAATAGCCTCATTTGTGGCCGTTTTTATTTCTCCTGAGGAATTTTCTGTTAACACATAAATAAAACAATCAAAATCTCCATTAAGTCTCCTGAGCTTTGAAGGAGCCACTGAGTAACACTCACACAAGTCCTGCAATCTCTCAAAGAGGAATGCGATGAGGAAATGAGCTTGAAAAGCCTTTTATCTATAGTGGCAAACACAGGCTTGTACGGACTAAGTTTCACAACTATAAGATTTGATGTACTTGGTTACTCAAAGCGAGGACTGAATACAGGAATGGTGTGTAGCCAAACAATGCATTAGGAAAGGAAATAACAGAAAATATGTTCAAACTAGTCCCAAATGTATTTGTTGTGGCCAGAAGTGAAGCCATTAAGTGGGAAGTATTGATCAGACTGCTGTGATTCCACGTAATAGTTGAATTTCCAAATAAAAACGAGTATTTTTGAGTTCCTGTATTTCTGTAGAATGTAATTGTATACTTATAATTTGCAGTTATCAGACACCAAGCAAACAGACTCCTATTTTCTCATCCTCTGACGGTCTTTTCATAGGTGTGTGTGTGTATTACTCACACATTTGTCTCTGCTGAAGTGTGCAATATGTGCTTTGGAGCTCCTGTGAAACATCTGTTGTGTGGGGGCGATAAGTTACAGTGAAGAGAGAGTATTATTAACCAAAGACCTTCCAGCACAGTTTGAATGATGGTCAGTTTTCATTAATAGCCAGAGTGCGCCATCTGCTGGAGGTCAATGTGAATTAAACACATTTATGCTGAGTGAATAAAGCTTTTAGTGTGAAACTGTAACGACTGATATTAATCAAGGTCTTACAACTAGTTTTAATTATTATTAATATTATAATTATGGTCCCACTTTATTTTAGGTGGCCTTAACTACTATGTACTTCATAACTGAAGGTTGACAGATTATAAGTCAATTATTACTGTAATAAAAAAATTAAACTTCAGACACTGTTTTTTTTTTTTTTAGATGAAACCCAGTATAAATTAAATTCAGTAATATTTCACTTTTTTATATAGCATATACATGTTATTATATTGGCAGAAGGAAGCACAATAATAAGGTAGGTTAGTTGCATTACTTACATTACTTTAATAAAAATAAAACAAAGAAAACAATACAAATATAAGGGTGTTTAAGAAAAAATACAAAAATACAAAGGAAATATGGTTACTCTAGTATGGTTATTATGGTTAATTGAGTGCATTACTTACAAATACTGAAAATAAGTTATATATTTATACATTTTTTTAAAATAAGGGTGCTATATGGTCTTTATTTAAATAACTGAAATTACTAAAATAACTGTAAAGTTGTAACCCTTGTGCACCCTTTCAGTTTTGTTCTTTTAATATTTTTGCCTGTACTGTATATATTTTGGCTCAGGTGTGTATTTTACTGGAACTTAAATATTCCACCCTCATTTCCTTTAATAAATTTATTTTTCACTTGGTACAAAAAAGTGAAACGCTGTGTGTGTGTGTTGTAATATTTCATAGAGACAAACAAACGCTACTGTAAATCAGTAATCAACCCCTGAGTTTTGCTGCCATCTAATGGAGAAAATCTGGTACTGCACACAAACAAAAATTTACAGAAAGCTCATTTTTTAAGATATCAACCTCAAATTTGGAACACAACTTGTATAGATTGATAGCTTTACTTTTCTAGCAGGTTTAGAGTTCAACATGTATCATAAAATATATATTTGATCTAAAGTACTGTTCATAAAACAATAATCTGCCATGGGTCTTCTTTAAAATAAGACTTAACTTTGTTCTCCCTATGCACTAGGTACAAAAAAATAGTTCCACTCATCACCTTTTGGACTCATTGAAACCCATTAAAAGTGCTGTTTTTTTTTTTCAGCAAGGCTTCAAAATTATTTTTTTTACCAGATGGTGGCATTTTTTCAGGTTTGGTGAACTCTGTGCTCCTAAGCTTCACCTTTTTATGACCGTTTTTGTCCACTATGGACCTATGTGTAACTGATTTAAATTGATGCACAACTTTTAGGCTGTTCTGACTTCCCATAGCTAATGATCAAATATCCCAAAACCCTTCAGGCATCCATTTACATTTTCTCAATGACACGAATGAGTCGTAAAGCTCATCAGTTCCTGTTGCTGACAACAAACCTGCAGGTCGTGTAAGCTCTGTGGTGCCTTGCATGCTCTGCACGTCTGGTTTGGCCTCACAGTGCTCAAAGACGAGGAGGCCCAGCTTCTCCTCGGGACAATTGAGAGACTGCACAACAATCACAAAGGCTGAGAACGGTCACTGATGCTCGTGGAGGCAACACGCGGTGCCTGAACTTTAAAACAAGCTCTTTTTATGCAATTTCAGTTCGTTTCATAACTAAATATCTTTCACTTACCCTTATATCTTTTGTATGACTGACACTTTCAGAGAAGACATCAGCTCCAACTTTGTCCTACAGAAGAAAGTAAATCTTAAAACATGAGGGTGAGTACGTTTTGAGTGAAACATGTATATATCATTGCTATATTAAGTGCTTGTAAATGAACACCATTGTTTGCTCTGTATCTACAACATTTAGCTCTTATCTATTATCTAATTAACAGTGAAGACCTTCAGATTTCTTATCATTGCTATGAACTGAGGCCATCAGCTGTGTGACGCAACCATTCTGTATTCAAATGGCAACTCACCGAAAATGACGAGCCTGACTTGGCTTGCGGGAAGCTGTTTAAAAACCACCATAAAATATTTTTATTTGTTGCCATTTTTTATGCTTGCGTATGTGTGGAGTTCTCGTTTAGATAAGCTGGCTCTATTACGACACTCAGCTATTTTTATTGGGAAATTTCACAATTAGCCTCACATCGCTACCAGAAATTTAATTTCAATTTAAAGTGCAAAACTGATAGCATGTACTTAACGCATATAATTCTTTCATATGTCAGACAGCAGCAAGTTTAAAATTGTACGTTTACTTGTGAGGAAAAAGACCCCAGTAAAGTCAGATTTGGGGTCGTTTAGAGTTTGAGAAGAGATCTCAACAATGTCTCACATTGTGCTTAGGTCTCTCTGTAATCTGATAGGAACTTGTACATTTCTCAGTGATTAGAGCTGTGCAACCCTAGAGAAAAATAAATATATTTAATTAAATGTGTTTTAATTACATTTATTTCATGCTCAGTATGCTACAAATACATTTTCATATTTATACTTAATAAAATGCCAATCAATTGTACTTGTAGGATACTTAAAGTCTGCTAAACTGGAACAACTAATGTTGTACTTAATGCACTTTAATTGTGCAGAAGTAGTGCTGAAGTCCAACTAAAGACATACTTAGTATATTTGATTGTGCTAAAGTAGAATTATTGCAAGTATACTTTAGGTACACTTTAAATATTTAGCATTTAAAGGGCAATATTACACAATCACGCATTTTAGGCTTATTAATACAAAATATGCATTGTGCACAAGTAATACTCCAAATAAAGTTGAATTAAAGTGTTTATATTAGTTGGTCTCGAGTTATCTGTCTTGTACTATACTTAGTATGAAATAAATATATTTCAAATATATTACTTTTTTTACTAGGGAAGCAATGCAGTTATGAAAATAAAAGTATCTTAATTATGTAAAAGCACAACAATTTCTTACTCACTGTTTTTGTCTTGTTTTTCGATGCAAATATCGCAAATTGATCTAAGATATTAGTCTTTTTTTTCTGAATAATGTATCAAAATTAAACCAATTTAGGCCAAAGAGCTCAAAAAATAGCCTTACTATTATTTTTCTAGCCCCATTGACAGATTTGTTATAGTTTTAAGCATAAATTTACATACATTTTGCAGAAAACAATACTTTTTCTAGCCTCACTGACAGATTTGTTGTAGTTTTAAGCGTGGATACATTTCATACGTTTTGCAGAAAACAATACTTTGTATCTTATTTTGTGTGTCGATGGATCAACGTACGGATATCTGTGCAACAAAAACTCGCCATTTTTGCAGTGAACACTTAAATGTGATCACAAGGCCTCATCTTCGATGTGAAGAAGTGACCCTTTCCTGCAAATGAGAGATATTATGTAAGCATTAACACAAGCGCTCATGCAGAAACGCTCGCTCTGACCATCAAAAACAAGCTGTTTTCGCTCCTTAGCTGAAAGAAAAGTGTAGGTTGAGAGATGCTTATCAGTTAAAGCAGCTTCAGAAAGATGGGTTAGAAACACAAACTACTGTACTGTTCCTTTCATCATACACACACACACAGAGAAGTGACTCTAGGTGTTCTCCTCCTCTCTCAAGCACTCCTAATTGGCCACATGCTGAGTAATGTGACCAATGAGTTTCAGGGCCGGCTCTCTTCATTGTATGTGTGTGTTTGTTGGAGTTCATCAGGGCGTCTTACTCTTTTGGTGTCTCCTACAGAAGGATCTGGATTGGTTTTACACTTCGGCTGAGGATCTACGTTTCCTCACGTTCTAGATCTCTCTTGAAAGTTTCACGCTTCGCCAAAAAACCCAGAGGAGTCCCTACTAAACCCCACATTTGGTGAGTAAAAACTGTGTGCGTGAGTTTTAGGCTCTGTTTGAGAGATTATTAGATAAGATTTATACCTGGAAGGGAGAAAGAGAAGATATGTTTCCTTGGGTGACCATGACTAAACAGTCTGAGCAGACAAACTCTCTATTGAAGGCAAATCAGCATTCGGATCTTCACAGGGCACTGTTTGTGTTTCTTTATTAATCATTGTTTATTTATAAAGGATGCATTTCATAATATATATTTTTTCTCCCTCTTAAAGGAAAAGTATACACAAAAAAGAAATGGTCATTAATTACTAACCTTAATATCATTCCAATAATAATAATAATAATAATAGCACTCATATGACTCTTACACTTAATAAAGGCTGAAATGTAGGTCTTCCCATCTGCCACAGCTCTGAAATGGACAACAAAAATAAGACACTGATGTCCTTGGGCACCAAGCATAACAGAGATTTAGCAAAAAAAAACAAACCAAAAAAACATTTTTTGGTTTTGCTAAAGCTATCATATGACTATGAATATAGTATGAGTATTATTGACTACTATTATAGTAATTTTATGGTGCTTTTAGTCCTTTTGGAGCACATAAAGACCCTTTTTTATTTTATATGCTATATAAATAAAAGCAACTATTTAAGAGACCCTAAAATGAAGTGTTACCAAAATAAATAAATAAATAAATATATATATATGTTTAAAAGCAACTAGTTAAAAGACCCTAATATATATATATATATATATATATATACTTCATTTTAGGGTATTATTAATAGTAATTAAGCATATATTAATGCCTTATTCTACATCCCTAATCCTACCCAATACCTAAACTTTTCAACTACCGCACTAACTATTAATAAGCAGCAAAATAAGATTTTATTGAGAGAAAAGTCATAGCTGATAGTGAATAAGTGTTCCTTATTCTTAAATTCAAATTTTATTATTATTATAATTATATATATTTTGTCATTTTCAAGATTTATTTTTAAGTAACCGTCTTTCAGATATCCATATTATTCTCTATTCTCTTCTCCCTCTTTCTTGACTCTCATCACACACACACACACTTGAAATAATCATTTACCCATGAGCACACCAGACTCATTTGCACTCTGACACATTGAACTGTGTGCAGTGGAGAGTCACTCAGTTTTAATCAGACCAAATCTCTGGTTAAACTCGTAACTAAAGTCACCAAAACAAGACACATTTTTCCGTTCTAATTCAGCTTGAAGTTCACACAAGTAAACTATGCACAACATGTGCTAAAGTTCAGATACAGTACTTACAATAACTGACAGCAACATCTCAAACACACACACACACACACAAAGGTCCAGGTTAATCTTACATCCAGGAATCAGCTACTCATTGTTTTGCTGTTGTTTCTCATGTGTCAAAGTAAGCATTCACAAGGTGAGGTGTCATTGAGGTGGCTTAATAATTGCAAGATGTCAATCAAAGATATGACTGATGAAAGGGGGAAAGAAATCAGAGAAAACTAGGAAATAAAATGAATCCTGAAATGCAAAGACAATGATGTCATCAAATCTTGACTAGATTTAACTCCAACTATTCTTCAGTTTTTAAAACACAAATTTTCAAGAAACTTGTAAAAATGTAACCTAAGATATTATTACAGCAAACATAAATATCTTGACTATGATTTAACATGAATATATGTGTTTAAAAAGCATATATATCATGATTCATCTAAAATATCTTTTAAAATATGCCTGAATATTTAACTTGATTGGGTGCGCTGCAAAAAAAAAAAAAAAAATAAATAAATAAAAATATTTCTTATTCAGTATTTTGTCTTGTTTTTCAGCACAAATATCTAAGACACTCATAAATCAATGCATATATACTTGACTTAAGTCTAATATGTCTGAGAAATATTGGAAATTTAGGACTAAAACAATAAATAAATATCTGCCCGTGGTGTCAGGTTACTTTTCTAACCACATTGCCAGATTTTGTTATCATTTTAAGAATAAATTCACTTAATTTTCATACATTTTGCAGAAAACAATACTTTGTATCTTATACTGAAAAACAAGACCAAATACATTTCATGGTTGCAGCATATAGTAGAAAAAAGATGCATATAAATGCATTTTTCCATACAAACTTAGTTCCGTATGTAAACATGACCAGTGTCACACTGTCAGCTGAAAGCCCATCATTCATGAGTTTATGAAGACAAGCAACAATATGTTTATGTGGAAACAACTGTCTGCGAAGGATGTGTGTAAATGAATGACATTCATACATGAGGAGCTATAGTGTAGCATCAGATGTCCACAGACTGAAGGTACCTCTGACATTATCAGCCTGGAGCTCATCTGTGGAGCAGGACACATAAAGAGAGATGTGTTTTTATCGCCCTGCAGCCACATCTGATCACATGAACAACATGCGCCGCAAACATACACGCAGCTACTGGGATTTATCATGTGATGGGTTCCTCATGAAGTTTAGGTTAAGATACAGTAAAATCTACATGGCCTTTAAAATATAAACAGTTCAACTCTATATACCTTACTGAGGCAGTACCTTAATTTATTGTTTGTTTGTTTTTTGTTGTTGTTTTTTTACATATTGATTGCTTTTCTTTAGCTTGAAACCTTAAAACCATAAATGCAATAATAATAATAATGATAATAATACAAATTGTGCCATTCTGCATTGAATCTGTCATCTCATATCTTGTTTAAGTTCACCAGAAACAAACTTTTAAGGGTCTCTTATCCCTGAAATCCCATTTTAACCCCTGGCAGGGATCAAGGTCAGGTCACAATATACTTGAATTCGAAGATTTATAGCAAACCTCACTCATCTTTCCCCCATTAGGAAAACATCCAGAAGTGGAACATTCCCTCTCCTCCCCGGGAGAGACGCCGGAGGGCAAGTTAACATTGGTTAAATGAAAATGTGACACTCTTCTCTTATTTACAGTTTAACCTGAAGCACATCCAAACTCACGCTCAGGCCTGAGCCTGCATAATATTTACAGACACATTTAACTTGTTAGACATGAGGCTGGTTCTCCAGCACACAATCGAATAACATTAAACAGAGTGACACGTTGAAAAAACATTGTGCTACTGGAGTTTTTTTTTTTTCTTTTTATTATTATTTCAGTGCTTTGCTTTGCAGTGTCAGACTAATTACTCGCAGTCGTCTGGTAGAGAGAGAGACAGCGCACAAAATAAGAGCGGATTAAACACACATTCCTGCTGTCCTTTCCACACACACACCCCACTGAGAAACATCACCAATTAAATCACCTGGCAGCCACTGCAGAAGTACACACACTCAGTAATAACACAGGTGACTAATGTTCATACTGCTGCTTAAAATGTCAAAAGTATACAGATCACCCCAAAATCTGTTGTTGTCATTAATGCAGTTCTGTAAAATTTACCATAAATTTTTACGGTAAAAAAACAGCAGCCGGAATTTGACCTTAAAAAAATACGGTAACAACATTTTAGGTTTTACGGTATTAAGTTAAATGCCGTAATTTCAGTAACTGATATAATGTTAATATACCAACCTATTAAAGTACTGAAATCTGTTTTGTATCTTTGAAATACACTGATAAGCACCAAATGCAGGTGATGATGAGAAAGTCACATGATGAACCAAAGCCCATCACAAGCAGCTTTTAAATATGAACATATATAGAAGGAGCTCAGTGTCATTCACACAAACACTAAACACCATCATGATGACACTCATTAAATCAAATATGCAATAAATATTAATTTAACACCATTACATGTAAAATACAACACTAATAAACATCACTGATAAGAAAAAACTAAGAAGAAAGTTATTTCAGAGTTATTTCAAAGAAAAAAACATCAAATTCAAACAAAATTTGAAATGCAATGCAGGGAATTCAGATTACGTTTTTTCGGAATTTACTATTAACCACTTAACAGGTTTTACTGTAGCATTTTCACAATTTTTTACTGTTCAAATCACGGTCATTTTTTAATTGCAAACCATTATTACCATTTATTGTGTTATTTGCTGCATTGTTTAGTTATTTTTTTTAACCTAATTAAAATAACTCGACTGCAGTTTGATGTAACAAATATTTTTTACAAAGCTTAACTTTGATTTAATTTTGACCATTTTAGTCATATTTTTGTAACTTTTTTAGTGACTTTTATTTTGTTATTTTCTACGATTTTTGGTTTGTTTTATTCTTTTTTCTATAAAGCTTTATTTTCTGTTTCAATTTTAGTCATTTTAGGTACTAAGACTACTTCTACTTTTTTAGGTTTAGGTTTTTTATCTATTATTAACATATGATTTTATTTCAATTACCAAAATTGATTTCTAAAAGTTTTAGTAAGCTAATCAGGTAAACATACAGATTTTGACTGACATATATATGTTGGAGGTGAACTTCCCTTCACAAACATCAGATTATCATATGCAAACGTGCAGAAATGCATCACATGTAACTGACCCCAGCTGCTTTTTGTTCATCTTTCTAGGTGCCAGCCGCTTGCCATCTTTACGTCACCATGACCAGCACCACCAGCGAGCACAAGGCCGTCTCCTGCCCCCTGATGGCCAAACCTGCCCGTCAGCGGCTGGTCAGCAAGGACGGCCGGAGCCTGATGCGCGGCAGTGGCCCGGGCTCCAGAGAGACGTGGTTCGGGGCCCTGCGGGACATGTGGGGGACGTGGCTGGCCCTGCGGTGGCGCTGGGTGGTGCTGGCCTTCTGCGGCTCCTTCCTGCTTCACTGGCTGCTGTTTGCTGTGTTGTGGTACCTGCTGGCCCGGGTCAATGGAGACCTGGAGGTGCCTGATCACGACTCTCCACCGCCTGGGCATGTGCTGTGTGTCAAACACGTGACAGGCTTCACCGCCGCCTTCTCTTTCGCCCTCGAGACGCAGCTGACCATCGGCTACGGCACCATGTACCCTAACGCTGACTGTCCCACCGCCATAGCCCTGCTCGCCCTGCAGATGCTGCTGGGACTCATGCTGGAGGCCTTCATCACCGGTACACAGTCTTCTACCTCACCGCATGAAGTCTATATAAGAGCTTTAGGAAATACAGATCTTAAATTAGTTTAGAGGAATTGATAAGAATATTCCAGATTCAAAATAAGTACAGCTTATAAAAAAAATAACATAAGAGCTGCATTAAATAAAAATACAAATAAAAGTGAAGATTCAAAAGCACAATATATATATATTTATATATGTATAGAATTATTTATATATATATATTTTTTGTGTGTGTGTGTGTTTATATATATATATATATATATATATATATAGTATTTTTTATATATAGTTTATATATATATATATATATATATATATATATATATAAAACTAAATAACCAAGTAATAATTTATCATGATTAATTTCATTTATTTACTGAATTATTGTACTTGCAGCCTTTGAGTTGCTTTTTATTCTATTTTCTAAAAAGCTAATTTTAATTTTATTCCATATATATTTTAAATTTATTTTTAATTTAAAAAATAAAATAAAATAAAACAAATTATGCAAAAAAATAAATAAAATGAAAACATAAAACCACCATGTTAGCTAATAATTTTACAAAAGCATATTTATAGTATTTGTTAGTTTGATTTTTATTTGTCTTGACAAACCCACATTTATAAATATTTATAGATTTTTTGTGTGTTCATATATATATATATATATAAACCAAATTAAGCAAGTAATAATTTATTAATAATTTTATTTATTTACCTAATTATTCTTTTTGCAGCTTTTGAGTTCCTTTTTATTCTATTTTCTAAAATACTAATTTTCATTTTATTTCATATGCATTTTTTATTCATATTTTATATTAGTTTTAGTTTTATTTTAAAGTATTTTGTTATGTGCTTTTGTTCAGTGAAGCAGATATATTTTCCGAACTCTTCCACAGATGTGTGGTTTCTCAGCTCTTCAGGCAGTTTATTTTGACCTCAATGTTTTACTGTTAGACCTTTTATTAAGATTAAGATACTCATTTAGTTGAGTGTAGGAACATCTACAAGCAATACGAATGCTCCTGAGATTAATTTCAACTGTCCCATACTTATGCAATTTAATCATTTTAGTTTTTTATTTTTAATAAATTTGCAAAGATGTTAAAAACCTGTTTTTTGCCGTACAGTATGGTGCATGGAGTGTAGATTGGTGTGAGAAAAAAAGTAATTTAAAGCAGTTTAGCACAAGGCAGCAACATAACAAAATGTAAAAAAAAAAAAAAAAAGAAAACTTTTGCAAGGCACTGTATATATCAGATATTTTTGTAAAATGTTTACCAACTAATGTATGTGTATAGGTTTTACATTAAGGATGTTAAACTGCTTTGCAAGCAACGCATACAATAAGCATGTAAATCATGCATTTCTATTAATGCTTAAACCAGATTTCATCATACTGTGCTGTTTTGTACACTGGTAAACTGTTACTTCAAGGCTGAAGTCAACATTTTATGAATTTATATTTATTTATTTTTTTCAGTTACTTACTTCAGAAACTTTACAATGTCTTCTAGATATACTTCAGACATACGATAAACGTAGAGTCAGTCATGGGACTGAGTTCACATGCTTTAAGCAAAGCACCAGTAAAAGACTCTTTGATGAGTATATTTTAAATAAATCTTATCACAAGTACTTTGCCTCTGAACTATAGGTTAAATGCAAAAGCATCACAATTCTGGCTTTGTAAAGCAGACAATCCTGCTACTGTAGCCTTCAGAGCAAACGCAGATGCTAGAAATGGAAATAAGAGTATGCACTGAAACCAGGGGTATTTGATCCTATTTTTGAATTGTAGTTTATTAAGCCACCCACAAACACAAATACTGTAAGTGAACTTACAAACGCAGCCAGAAACAACAAGCAGCATGAACTTTCCAAGATGACAATTTTACCAAGGAGCTCTGGAATACCCTTAGAAAGCCATTTGTTAACATTCCCATTCATCTTGATGCCAGTTTCTGTACGGTTGGTCCAGGAGTAAAGCACACAAGCTGCATGCCGCCATCTTGGCTCAAATACACACAGGTTTGTGAGCTAATCAGTTGAGCTACAGGTGTCATGTGACTCTTTTGTAACAAATATTTACAAAAATTGTATTGGCCATCAGTTGGAGAGAAAATGCAGAAAAAACTAAAAGAATTCTATATTGTCCATGTACTGTATATATAAAGTAAGTAAGTAAATAAATAAATATTACAATAGACACACAAGATACATTTCAATAGACATTTTAAACTCATCTATTTGTCTCTATACAATTTATAAATATTTTTTGTTTGTTTGTTTTTTAATTTTTATTTCTCTTACTTCTTATGGAGGGCCAAATTAAATAATTAAATGTTGAAATATATAAATAAATTGTTAAATACATAATAAAATACTTAAATATATGAAATAAATGCAGAAATAAATATATACATATTCATTTATTTAAGAAATAATTTATTCGTTTATTTATTTATTTAATTATATATTTATAATAAATAAATTATAGATAGATTGATTGAATAGATAAATGATTGCATGAATAAATAAATGAATAAACAGATAAATATATAATTAATTTAATTAATTAATTAATATTTATATGTTATATATATTTATTTATATGTTTAATTATTTCATTATATGTGTAACAATTCATATGTTTCGACATTTATTGAATTATTTAATTTGGAATAATTTGGAATAATTTGGCCCTCCATAACTTTGACAAACTTCCTTTCTCTAAAAATAAAAAATATATATATTATTATTATTACTAACTATTAATGTATTAACTATAATTTACTTTGGTATATTTTGCTTTTTTTTATCATTTCCTTTATCTTTTTTTCTTTTTCTTTCATTCACTTTACACATTTTTTGTGCATTTGTGGCAAAGTTTGTCAAGAGAAATATTATATATATATATATATATATATATATAATAAATTAATAAATAACTTATAATAGTAATATATTAGAAATGATATAAAGAGAAATAATGTAAAATAAAATGTAAAAATGTTCTATTGCTATTATTATTAATATAAATACTTTCTTATTCAATTGCAGATTTACTAAGCATTTTGTTTTCATTTCAGTTCCTTCTCATTCATATTCTGTTTTTTTTTTTTCTGTTGCTGCTCAGGTGCATTTGTGGCTAAATTCTCCCGCCCTCAAAAGCATTGCGGTGGAATCCTGTTCAGCCCTCAGGCCGTAGTTTGCGAGGTCAAAGGTCAGCGCTGCCTGATGTTCCGTGTCTGTAACCTGCTCCCGCGGCCGCTGGTGGACGTGTGTGTGAGCGCCGTTCTCTACGAAGAGTGCGACGATCACGAACTCCACCAAAGCGCAGTGGAATTCAGTGTCGACAACCTGGGATCACGACCTTGCCCTCTTTTCCTGTCACCCCTGACCTTCTATCACCCCCTAACTCCATCCAGCCCCCTAAACAACGGCCCAAGTGCCAAACGCTTCGAGCTGGTGGTGTTCCTCACCGCTTCCCAGGAGAGCACGGGCTCCGGGTACCATAAGAGGACCTCCTACCTGCCCGAAGAGATCCAGTACGGCAGCAGCTTCTCCAAGGTGAACTCTCAGCACGGGAAAGGCCGGAGCAAAGCCGAAAGTGTGCGTTATTTCGACACGCAGCCCTGTCCGCTCACATTCCCAAACACACACACCGGAGACGCGCTGGAGAAAGAGCACGTGGTGGTCCAGATCAACGGAGAAGGCAGTGACCGGGTGGAGTAGCGGTGTTTTATTTTAACGCAAGGGTGTTTGATTTCAGAAGAATTCTCCGCTCACGGGCATTTTATTTCACAACACATCCTCCAGTTTATGACTATTTTATATCCCACAAGATAACCTCAGTTAGTTATGATCTGATATGTGGCCCTGTCCTGTTAGAAACCTAACCATTTTTGCTGCTACAGACACACAGGTGTTTTCCTGAGCGACGCAGATGAGAGACGGCTGCTTAAGATCATGTTGGAAATAAGAAGAATCTCTGATATTTTATGAACGTAACTGACCATCTTCACCCATCGAGTTTGAGCTAGGGGTGTGCGATACTGACAAAAAATAATATCTCCATAACGCTAATTAGTCGATATTTTGCCGAGTGTGGACATCTGACTCCGAATGTTTTTGATAGTCTTCATATTCTGTGTGATTCACACTGATAGAAATGAACCTTTTCCAGTAAATTGAAACATTTTTGTGGTCATTTCCCCTTTTTAAAGTTTTGAATGTCATGTGCAAAATACTCAATAATGTCAAATCGCACGTCGATATTATCACGGACGATATATATATCGCACACCCCTAGTTTGATCCCTTATTTATTTGGCGCCTAAACATTTTCATTGCGTTACCTGTCTGCATCTGAGTAATATAAATGATTAAAGCGCGTAAATTACTTACAAACTGTAGTCTGTTACTGATTACAGATTACATGATGGAAGTGATCGTTTGTAGAGGAATCTATTGGATGGATTCTGTGTATCTTTGACCTGAAATATATTCATTCTTTGTTGTCGACATTATGAAGTGTTTTAAACATTACATTTATGAATCAACTAACAGTGAATAGATGAAAAGCTGGAAGAATTTCTAAATGTATAAAAGCAGTAGAATCTTATAAAGGAAAGGTATACTTCACAGAAAGTGGATGGTGGTTTATTAATATAGAGCATTGTAGCGATGACATATTTTTGTAGCCCAACCTTTGACCTTGTAAAAGCAGACAAGAAGTGAAAAAAATCTGTTTTTGGTACTACGAGGTCAGCCTTTTAAAATATCTTGAGCTTGTGTGAAACACTTAAACGTAGGCATTTAACCAAAAACCCTTTAGAAACCAGAAGTCGACCAAATGCTTGTTTCTGGGTTTCGGCCTACGAAAATATGTCATCCCTGCAGCACACTTATTATTCAAGACTCAGTGGAAATAAAATGACCTTTTTCTTATTTGCTTGAATTATATCTCTAAAGTGTTCGTTAACACCCCTATTAAGTGCCTACTGACAAACCTACTTTTTTTACCAAAGTCATGAAATGGACTTTTGGATGAAGAGCGTGAGCTGCGATGTAAATAATATAGTATATAGATAAATGAATAGATTATTTACTAGATTATTTTTGGGGAAAGAAAATCTCAATATTATGCAATAAAACAAATGAGCACAATCCTATCGGTGGCACAACACTGTATGATTTTTACGCTGTAGGTGATTATTATGCACATGTACTGTCAATCAGGAAAGACTGACTGCTTTCACTTTATTATTATATGCATAAAGTATGATTGTTAAACTCTGGAAGGCTGGGAAAGAATTGAATTAATTCAGTTTGCTGCAAACAGGCCACTAATCAAATTCTTTCAAGCTACACAGAGTGGAAACTGATCTGTAAAAGAAATGTGGAACACAAGACTGGATTAAAATATCTGTAAAAATGTTGAGTTTCTGCTTTTGTTTTTAATCCTTATTAGCAGTTAATTGCTGACCAGTTCCTGTGCTGCCACCTACAGGTGATTCAGAGAAAATAAATGGCACTAATACAACAATTAGACTACATTTTGCACATATTAAATAATATATGCATATATATACACTACCAGTCAAAGGTTTGGGGGGTCAGTACATTTTTTACTTTTTTTTTATTTGAAAGAAATTCAAACTTTTACTCAGCTAGATTTTTAATAAATGCTGTTCTTTATAACTTTAAAGTAAAAAGTATTGCCGCTTCCAAAAAAATATTTGCCAACATTGATAATTCTATAATAAATCAGCATATTAGAATGATTTCTGAAGGATCATGTGACCCTTATGACTGATGGAAATTCAGTTTTACATTCCAGAAATAAAATATATTTTACAGTATATTAAAATAGAAACCTATTATTTTAAATGGTAAAAATGTTTCAAAATATTACTTTTTTTTTTTTGTTCCATTTTTGATCAAATAAATGCAGCCTTGATAAAGATTACAAATCTTACTGTTTCCAAACATGTGACTGGTAGTGTATTTAAAACAATGAGCTAAAATGGACTAAAAATGAGCATTTTTAACAGGCTCCTATGTGGGGGTTCAGTACGAAAACTTCATATAAATCACTAAAACTGAATCTATATAAAAAATTCTACATTACCACAATATCTACATAATTTTAAATATAACAGTATATAAAAATAGGGCCTATAGTAGTATGGTAGGGTTAGACATGCAAATAAGTAAATGTATAATATAATATAATATCCACATAAATATATTGGAATATAATGTAGGTTCATGGAAATGTGATTTTAAAGTAATGCAAAAATATTTTTTTGAAAAATACAGTGATTTAATGGGCTTTATGTAATTGGCAAAACACTAGAGTTACAGGTACATCTGATCAAATACAATAAACAACAATATTTAGCTGACAAATATGTAGAAAAAAAGTTAACAAAAAAAGAAAAATGGAACAAAACGCATGACTTTAATCTATAAAAAAAACAAAAAAACATTTCTTGACCCTTTGTTTCCATGGTTTGTTTTTTCTCAGTTGGTCATAATCAATATTTAGTCCACGACAACAACTTCACATGCATTTAAAATTATGATTAACACTGAATAACTTTACAATAAACATTTTCCTTTCTAAAAATATATAGTTGCTTAGATTAAAATAGAAGCACAATCTAGTCTATTAGAGTTGAAGTCCTGCATTAGAAGCCTCCTGAAATTTCAGTCGCGTCATCTCGTCTTCACAGCCGTCACCCGCCGAACAAACTCCTCATGCATCTTTCAGGATAGCTGTAAGCGGCTAATAACGCTAATGCTACTTGTTCAGTGTTGGGTTTGATTACACATGAGTGTGAGGTTGGAGAAGCAGTGTGTGCGTGTGTGCAAGTAAAGGTGTAGATGTGCTGAACTATAGATTTAAGAGCAGAATGTTGACTGCAGCTCTTTAAATGCAGCACGCCGCTGTTTTCTTTCCAGCTCCATCCTCTTCTTCTCTTCTTGTTCTTCTCGTATCTCTGCTTCAAACTTACTGCGCACAGACAGAGCCTGGACCTACCAAACACACATAAGATACATAAAAAAAAACAAAAAACTAATAAATGCATTACTATTGCTGTTGTCCGTCTAAAGCTATTTTTAAATTAAGTTCTTGTTAGGTGTATTTACTAAACTTGAAGATAAAGACCATACAGCAAACCTGAAAGTAGTAAAAAAAATAAAAAAAATCATTAAGAGAAATACAAATGAAATAAAATATTAGATTAAAAATGAAAAGCTTATAAACTTAAAAAAAAAAATTAAATGTTGTCTTGGCTATTAATTAACAAATAAATGAGTTGAAGTGCTAAAATTACTGCAATTAAAATTCTAATTTATTAAATATTTATAAATAAATATTTAATAAAGCACACTTCAACATTACTAAAATCAAAATGCTGAATATAGTTAATTGAAATATAATATATTATATTTATAAATATTATTATATACAATATAATTAAATATAAAGACCTATATATATATAATCATGTAAAAAATGTAATAGGTTTCACTGAAATTAAACGTAAAATGTATTTGACAATTAATTTTTTTATACATTCTTTTTACATCCAAATATTTGACACTTCACTTAAAATAAATAAATA
>JAUMHE010000067.1:19422179-19456882 GCA_032359235.1 Enteromius mattozi
ACGTCACATTAGAGACAGGAGGTCAAAAAGGCAAGGTTAAAACTCAAACTGGGCAGAAATGAACACATTTCTTACAGAAAGTGGGGGTTTGTCATTTATTAGATGAGGTGAGACTGGGATGACAAGGTCTCAACATTCAAGATTTATTTTCATTAACAATAAATTATCTTTTTACAAAATGAAATGAGACAATTATTTGGCAACAACTCTTTACCACGTTTAAACATGAGAGGTCTTCATATGAACATGCACACAACTATAAAAAACACCTACTCTCATGGAAGGTACATTCTCTCTTAGAAAAGATTGTTAAACCGTGTCCAAACCAGACGCCACTAATAAAATGACAAAAGTATCTATTCTTTATAAATGGATGTTTCTGGCTTAAGAAGGTATGGAAAAAAGCGTTGACTAAAATCTCCTCCTGTGGTTCACAAAAGAAAATCTGGTAGGTTTGAAACAACATGAGGGGAAACATTTTGGGGTAAACGATCCATCAGTTCAAAGCAGTCATCTTGTTAGAAGCTGTTTTCTAGTAATGTAGTTGCATGGCATATTTGCTATATTTATACATGTTTATACATAACTGTGAACCAAAGATGAAAAAAAAATTATAATTATATATATATATATACATTATAATTTGTTTTTGCAAAGTGCTTCTTAAATCATGCAAACACTAAATGTATATATATATATATATATAAATATTATACATTCATATTAAAGATTGTGCCTCATTGCTAAGCATTTTCGCTTTCAATAGACAAATAGCTTGTTGCTGGAAGGTTACCATGTAGCATCTGGTTAGGACACGGTTGTTAGACTGGTTTAACAACATTACTCTCTTGTGTGTAGTGTGTTTGTGTAGGAAAACATTGTTTGATGTATATGTGATTTTACACACTTTCATGCAGCACGTGCAAAAAACGCCTCAGTGTTCGTCCTCAGAAACTCCATGTTCCCCAAAAAAATCGCATTCACAATGCCATATATGTGCATTTGATTATCTTTGTTCATTTTCTCTCTTATTCTCGTTTTGTTCTTCAAGTGGATGGGAGGAGAATGAGCTCCGTATGGTACAGTACATCCTCTTTGTCCTCAGAGGTTAGTTTAAAAAACACAAACCTGTAATGTCAGTAAGGTGTGACCATGCACATTAATACATTCCTTTTCCAGAGAAGCATTACGACTTTACAAAAGTCCTGACGTAAAAAGTCCTTCACCTCATATGCGTCAGAAAAGTGGTCCCGTGTGTGATTGCGGAAGTTGAAATCCTTCATGCTAACAGCGTGTTAGGACTGTATGGAAGCAGCGATTCAAAAACACAAGTGCTTATAGTGCAAGAGCTCTTCCACGACCCTGTCGAGTCCTCAGTGTGATGCCGGACATGTATTCAGTAAAACACTGGACACAGAATGACTATCGGTCCGCCGCGACATCTAGGGGGCGTTGTTTCCAGGTTACCGGGTCAGGAATTAGGAGAACGAATGGTGGTGGTTATGCGATGTCATTTTTTGCTCCTTATCTACAGGTCAGTCCAGGTGGGAGTGTATTGGGGGCTTTTGGCTTGGCGGCGCCCCCTGGAGGCGGCTCGGGCTCCCTGTGCTCCTTCCTGAGCCTGCTGAATCCGCTGACACTCTTTGAGGTTTTGAGCCCGAACTTCTGCGCTCATGATCTTCTCCACCACGCGGGTCGGGAACCAGCCTCGCTCGCCATCATGCAACCTTTCACCCAACATCCACCCTGAGGGCAAGAGACGGATAGTTTGGAGAGAAGAAAAACAGGAAGGACATGTCACGAAAATAGTAAAACAGAACAGAGCAAAGGAAGCAACATAGCAAGAATGACAAGTTGACAGCTGCTGATGCAGAAATGAAAGACAAAAAGACCTGGTCTAGCCAAAAACAGCAAAGTCTGATGACGTTGCATGGCTTATTGCATGTCTTTTATTTAAAGCAAACGCTGACTGATGTTTGTGATCTCTCTTACCATCATCGGTACACTCCAGAATGTGCAGCACATCAGCCATTTCTACAGAGAACTCATCAGGTTCCTGAGAGGAATACGACTGGATGCACTGAACCTGCGGAGAATCTGACATGCACCAGGAAAAAACAATAAATCATACTGCACACAAATACATAGAAACTCACTAATTCAACTCATGCAAATAAAATAAAATAAATTTATTACATTATTTATTTAATAATATTATAAATAAAATTATATAACATTACATTATTAGGAAAATGAATATTACATATTGCATTATTATATTGATTTTAATACTATTTCTAATATTTTATTTTTAATATGTAAAATGTGTTTTAGTTTTCTAATATAATATTTAATATTTATAATTAATAATTTATATTAATGTATATTAAAATAATCTAATGATATCATAATTAAACATCAATTATTATTACACTATATATATATATATATATATATTTAAAAATGCATAATGTTATAATGTTTTATAATGTTACAAAATATAATATATAATATAAAAATAAATGTATATTATACTTATTTATATTATTTATTTATTTTTTTTAATCTTATTTACAACTTATTTATATATATAAATTATTTTATGTTGCTATAATTAAAAACATTCATATTATTTATTATTATATTATTTGTTTTATTTGAAATAAAATGTAATAATAAAATAGCCTTTCATGTCAGTTATTTATTGGGACAGGAATAAGTAGGACAGTAAAAGACGATAAATAGAGAAGAAACGTGACTGAGAAATGGGATTTTGAACTAATTCCAGAGCTATCTATTATAATGACAGAAATGGAAACTGTCTAATTATGACAAATAGAGATGGGATTTATCTTGTCTGATTCAGACACCAGACGTACCCCATTTTTACATTTAGCAGCTTGAGCTTTTATCCAAACCAGTGTGCATTCAAGATATGCGTTTCTTTCAGATCCAGTGGATGTTACATAGTGTGTGTGTGTGCGTGTGTGTGCGTGCATGTATGAGATGTACCTGGCTGGTGAGTGCTGGTCGAGAGGAATCTCGTACGGCGGTTTGGAGTCAAAGCGTATATCCAGCGCAGTTTATCGCTTCTGTAAACATTCATAGAGCCATTAGTGCACAAAGCAAACATGTACTGTAATCTCGGTGATAGTGGTTTAGGATGTTCTCACATGCTTTCGGTCTTGAGCATGTAGCTGACTTCTCTGTCCTCCTGGTTCTCCAGCAGCTTCAGCACAAACGCACAGGCCAGCATCTGACCCTGATCCTCCAGGTCTTCAGTCCTCAGCATGGAGCGGCTGCAAGAGTCCAGAACCTGGTATTTCTCTCCACTGAAACACACATGTAAAATACATACACAATAAAACTTTTTAGCAAAAACAAACATAATACCACCCCAAAGAAACAATCATTGGAGAGTGAGACTAGTGAGTAAACATCAGTCAAGTATAACCTAGTATTATTCAGTCATTTTACAAACAACATTTTGCATGAACATAGCCATTTGGACCAGCAGTCATGTTTTGACAATCAATATCAACAAATCTTTAATGTACAATAAAATATTTCTTATATATATATATATATATATTATATATTATATATTATTTTTGAGAATTTTGTTTGTTGTAAAAACGTCAAATAAGTCAAATAAAGTCAAATAACAATAAATATATTAGTGTTGACACTGATGGACATTATCATTCTGTTTTTTTTTTGTGGATTCTAAAATTAAATACACTTTTACTCATAACAAATGTAATATTTTTTATTATAATTTCTAACAATTAACGAAAATATTATAGTATTTTTAAATATAATAAAATATTATATATAATATTGCATTTTTTTTATCATTTTTTATTCTACAATGTTATATATTATATATTTTATACATCTTATTTATTATTGTAATTATTTCATTTATAATAATTAGAATTATATTAGTTATTATACTGAATTTCATTTTAATTATTTAATCCATTTTAAATATAATTAAATAAATATTTTTCACATTATTTATTATTATATATTACCAAAAAAAATCTATATTATATTATTATACAATTTATTTTACAATATTAATGCCTATACCATCAAACGATATCACTGCGTTTATTACAAGTGACTGATGATATGGTAAAGTGCAGCTGATGATGTCACAGACCTGGAGCTGCGTTTGGTGATGAGCAGCAGGTTATTGAAGAGGAACAGGTATATGGGGTGGTAGAGTTTGCGGCTGCGCATGGTCCTGGTGCTCTTGGGCCCGGACATCTGCTGCACCTCACCCTTCTTCAGGAGCCAGCGAGAGTGAGAGATCACTGGCACCGACTGCAAACAAGACAACAGAACTGCATGTAAGGGGCCTAGAAAGATGAGTTTCATTCTGATACCCAAGTAAAGACTTCTTACCAAGAGCTCTTGTAACAATTAAAGGGACAGTACACACAAAAATGAAATTTCTGTGATCATTTACTCAGCCTCATATTTGGTTTCAAACTCAAATTTTAGGTGGAACAAAAAAGGAGATATTTAACAGAATGTTCACACTGCTCATTTTTAGATAATTAAAATGCATGGCAATGAATTCAAGATAGGTTTCATTAATAGGTTTCATTTAAGTACAGTAGAAGAGTGCGTTCAGGGTTAGGTGACAATATCTTTAGTCTTTCAGTACCTTTGACTTGAACTCAAGAGTTTTCTCAATGCTGATCAGCTCCTCAGTACGGCTCATCTTCCTCACTCCTTCATTGCACTCCTTCACAATCTGATCACAAACACACACCCACACATGTAAATGAATATCTTTGTGGGAATTTCCCATTCACTTCTATTTTAAAAAGAGCTAATTATAAGCACACTACACTAACCCACATATACACCCTAACCTTGAAATACAACATTAGGTATTTTTAGAAACAAATTAGACCATTATTAAATCCATTTTTTAAACTGATTTCCTTGTGGTAACGTCTCCAGTTCATCAGGTTTTACTATTCCCTCAAAAATGTTGTCATCACAATTAGAAAAACATACTCCCACACACAGGAACTCTAAATTACTCCGAGTTTCACTTCAACTTAGAGTTCAAGTATCAGCGGTTTGTTTATCAGACGTTTAACAAATCTTTAAATGAGCAAACTGCAGATGACCTCTGGGAGTCAGTGTTTAATGAGAGCCACTGACGTGTCTTGATTGTGTTCATAATCAGAATCATACGTTTGAGCAGTAAAAATATTTTGCATTTTCAGCGAATTCATTAAATATAGGGTTGTGAAGTCAAATACGAAAACAACCACAAAAATGACAGCAGCCGTAACATTTAAAGGTAATCAGTTTCTGTACACATGATTTATTTCTACTTATTATATGCACTGTTTATTATTTAATGCACTAGTGGTAAATTATAGTGTTAAATATTTTCCAATAGCATATAGTTGTAAATTAATATAATAATAATACAACCACAACAAACCACCACATAGATACATTTAGATAAAGCGATTGTTGACAAAACAACAAATAATTTGTCAAGAAACACACTAATTCAATTTAATTAAATCTAATTATTATTACATGACTTTATAATATAATGAATAATTATAAATACACAAAAAATTAAAAATATATAATTTTATATTATTATAAATAAATAGTATTCATAATTAAATATGATATATTTACAAATATTAAGCAACTATAAATAAAATAAACATTATACGTTATCTTATTATTACATTATTTTATTTTACAATATTACATTACATCATTTTACAATAAATAACTAATATTAATACAATTTTATAACATTTATTATTTTATATAATTTATTATTCTGACAATTTATAAATAAAACAGCATAAATAAAACAAATAAACATTCCATTATTTACTGTATAATATTAAAAAAAACATTATTATAAATGTAGCAGCCTTAATATAAGGTTTAATATAAGCTTAATATAAGATACGCTTATGTTTCATATTTCTAAATTAGTCATAATTGAGGCAATTTTTGCTGTTAAATATTTTGAAAAAGCATATGGTCGTGCATTAATGTAGCGATGAAATATTTTCTGTAAACAACCACAACAAATCTCAACATGACATTATGATTGTTGCCATAACAGCAAATAATTTCTGTCTGAGGACTTGAAAAGCAGTTGAATCACATTTACGTTAATTCCAACATGACGTGAATGCTGCAATAATCGCTTTAAAATGTTTAAAGAAAATAATTAAGAACAAAAGCATCATTCCACCTCACAGCTGTTAAAGTCAAGAGGTGTGGCGCCGTGACCTTGGTAACATGAACAACACTGGAAGACGTGCTTGACAGGTGAAAGTCCAGAGACAATGAGACTTAATAACAAGACTCATTACCACACCCTGGAATCAAAACACACACAAACTTACCCTTTCCAACTCTTGATGAGCTAATATTGCGGTCTTTTCTCTCTCGGAATTCTCCTCCACCTTCTTTAGAATATTCTGGAACAAAAAGAAGCAGTTTTGCTAAAGTCAGAAATAACTAATTCGAAGTTATTCAAGACTTCTAATTGGCTGATGATGCGTACCTGAACAAGTAGCTTGAGTCGTGTGATTCGCTGGAAAGGGAGGATGAGGAAGGAGGTAAACGAGAGGCCCTTCACTTTCGGCTGATTCTCCAAAATGGACATGTTCTCTCGAAAAAGAGTATTTTCTTGTCTGAAAAACACATTTAAACATTTATGTAGCGTGTTAATGCAAATATATCCTGGTTTATAGTCAGCGAAAAACTCAAAAAGTAGCTAGCTAGTTTCTACAGGGATGCATTACTATTTTTGTTTGTCACTTTTACATAACGCTTCAAATCATGTGGTTTCTTGTAGATAGGTGTGCTCACGTTCTCCTGGTAGACAACATATTTTTGTTTAATTGCTGTCAGATAAACATCTGCTTTGCATATTGCTGTTAGATTATAAGATGTCATAATAATAAATCTCGACAGCCGGATTAGTCATATTAAACTACATTTACAGACCACATCCAAAACCACAATGAAGTTCTGGTTTATAGTAATAGCTAAGAACCATGTGACACTCAACACAGATCAGATATTCAAATGCAGATTGTGGGTTTTATCACTCCTAAATAATTTGCATTAACGCACATTTCAATTTCAGGTAACCCTCACATGTGTCACGTTTTATTTGATTGTGTATTTAACTGCCTAAACGTATGACAGTCCAATCAAATAATGAGGAACTAATGAGATTTTTATTTTTTTTCCCATTAGCACACATTAAATGAAAAATCAATTAGTACTCACATTGCACTGTGGGAATACATTATTCTGCACAGACTGTGATTTTGCATAAAAATACTATACAATTCTCTTTGGATAGTGTGAACAGCATGCTTACATACTGCAGAGATAATATGACTAGCATTTTAGTATGATATTACAGTAATACTTTAGTATAGGGGCCAATTCTCACTAGTTGTTCTTTAGCATGCCTATTATTAATATATTGGCTGTTTATTAATACTTATAAAGCATATACTCTGCATGACCATATTCTACATCCAAAATCCTACCCAGTGCCTAAACTTAACAACTACCTTACTAACTAATAAACATCAAAATAGTAGTTTATTGAGGCAAATGGCATAGTTAATTATTTGTTAATGGTGAGAATTGGACCTTGAGGTAAATGTGAATGATATTACATACATAGCTTAATATTTTACAAAGATTTTTAGACAAATATATGTACTGTGTAGCATCTTTTCCAGAAGGTGGCCAATGATGAAAGTGGCTCAGATTGAAGTATGCACTTTGATTTCACAAGAGAAATGAGTTTGGATAGCAGCATTTCCATTAAAAGACTTATTCTTCATTTTGCATATGCTACTTAAAGATAAAAATAGGTTTGATTGTTATAAATATAAATATAATTAGTATTTAGCAAGAAATTGCCTCTAGGACAACACAGTGAACTACTTGAAATGAACTTAACTAGGTCATAAAGCAGGAAGATGGTTTATGAGGTTAGAAATTATCTTTATGAACCTGTGTGGTTTATAAACAACAAAACACCTTTGTTTTTGATGCAACTGCTGTTGTGTGCACACACTCACAGACTGGTTTTAACCCTAATCTTAACAGAAATGGAAAGCTCTGAAAATCCCGATGCACAGAAAGTCCCAAGAGCTTTACACGCTCACAAACACACATAAATGAAAGCACCTTACACAACACATCAGAAGCCAGCGAGGATTGGAGCCCTGGGCTAGAATCCAGGTAGACAGCTGGTCTGTGGAGACACTGATCATGCATGCAGACTAGTCCATTTATACAACAAACGCACACTACTGTCTCTCCCTATAATACTCATTTATTGTACACACCAACAATAACACTCGTGCAAAGCTATTGTATGATTTCAGAAGACTTGGAATATGAGTTATATCTCATGAACCACTTTCGCACTATCAATAATTCAGCTTTTGAAATCTATACAAGAAAATGCAGGTTTGGGACAGCATGAGGGGAAGTAAATCGTCTCATGATCACTTTAATAAATGTAAAATGTCATGGAATTTCACTAAGTGAAGGAAGCGTGAGAAGACATTGCATTGGTGCATTGCTGTTGTTGTTCTTTGTATGAGCCACACCCACCAGTCAAATCAAGTCACTGTGTCACATTTCATTACAGGAGTCATCAAGAACAACGTCACGCTTTTCGGTTACGACACAAACAAGGAAATAACCTTAAATTCTAAAGCTTATTACGCACAAAGACAAAGAAAACATTTCAGACCCGAACTAATCCGCATGCTAGTTTAGTTGTTCACCAGCCAAATTCAGCACGATGAAGCTGGTTGACCAAGTAACTCTTTTTAACTAAAGATTAACTGGTAAGTTCTCGTTTGTTAGCAGTTGTTTATACATTAATGGGAACACTTTATTGTAGCGTCTCTTAACTAGTTGCTTATTAGCATGCATATTACTAGAATATTATACATTTATTAGTACACATTAATTCTACATCGCTAATCCTAAAATTAACAGCTACCTTACTAACTATTAATAAGCAGCAAAATAGTAATTTATAGAGGGAAAAGTCGTAGTTAATAGTGAATAAGTGTTCCCTATACTAAAGTGTTACCACATTAACTAATATGAACTAATAATGTATTTTTACAGCATCTATTAACCTTTGTTAATATTAGTTAAAAATATTTTTAGTAGTTCACCCAAAAATGAAAATTAGCCCATATTTTACTCACCCCCAAGCCATCCTAGGCGCATACCACTTTATTCTTTAAATTTTTGTAAAAAATTTATCCTGGTTCTTCTAAGCTTGGTAATGCTGGTGGATCTTCAGAAGGTGACTCTCTCGCGAAAGTGCATACAGCTATTGCTGGAAGTCAGTGATTTAAGTTTATAATTTTAAAAATAGAAATATTTTTAGTTACAAAAACCCATCGATCTGCTTCAGAAGACATGTATTAACCCCCCACAGGTGTATAGGTTAGTTTTACAATGGATATATGCGATTTATGGAGCGGCAAAATATATCCACCAGCATTACTGAGCTTGGAAGAGCCAGGATAATGTTTTTTAAAACTCAGACTGTGCACGTCTGAAAGAAAAAAAATAATATAAACCTAGGATGGCTTGGGGGTGAGTAAAATAAGGGCTAATTTTCATTTTTGGGTGAATTATTCCTTTAAGGTGTCCTTGTTACAGTGTAATTATACATTTATGTACTGAGTAATATTAATTAACTACATGTACTTACTATATGGTTAAGGTAAGTGTTAGGGTTTGGTGTAGGGTTACTTGCATGTAAGTATGCATAATATATTGTTAATAGTAAGTACATGTATTACAAGGACACCTTACAATAAAGTGTTAGGTTTATAGTTCATAGTTAACACATTTTTACAAATACAACTTTTCACTTAAATAATGTATTAGTAAATGTTGAACTTAACATAATAAGAATAACAAATGATATGCAAGTACTGTTCATGTTAACTAATATAACAAATGAAACCTTACTGTAAAATGTTTCTGATAGGGTAAATTTGAACTAATATAATATAACCAAACTTTACCAGTTGATTAGTCACAGTACTTTAAGACAATCATTCTGCATTACAAGCATTGTCTGATTAGCATATTTAAACATTTAGATATGCAAATAAGACAATAGCAAATAAAAATGCACTATTTTTGCATAAATGTTATTTTATAACAAAGATATATCTAACCTCTACATTTTTTTCATATGCATAGGTAAGACATTTTCTTACAGTATCCGTCGGTAGTTCTTCTCCTGGTACGCCTGGTTGATGACGTAGCTGATGAACACTTGGAAGTGGTTAACAGCGTGAACATAAACAATATCGCACACATCTGAGATCAGGATGGACTCTTCGATCCTGTGCTCCAGATCCATGAGGAACCTGAGGAAAACATGAAGTCATCTCCGTTAGACAACAATATTATGGCTGTGTGACATTTTGTGTATGCAACTAAGACATGTAGTTCAGTGGCATTGGGGAAAATACAGAGTGTTTACATTTGCATGTAAGTGTTAGCATTTAATTAAATCTATGCACATCAAACAAATTGAACTGAAAAAGCTTGCATGGCCAATAACTTTGAAAATCCTCAAGCATTAGTATACATCTGGCCAATTTTGTTTAGTGCCACTAGTGATACAGAAATAAAACATGTCTCTTTCTAGAAACTTTAGCTTGAGTTCACTAGCTTAGCTGTGCACAAACAATACAAACACATCTTATGTAAGAAAGAAACTCAAATCAATCTTGTAATCCAATGTTCTTCGCTGTTCGAGAGCAGGTTTGGAAGGGCCGAGCTCCTCCTGACTCATGCGCATGAATCATTGCATTAGTGGGTGGATTTGCATGCTATAAAGCTACTGACTGGAATCAAATCGCACCAACACTTTAATTTTAGCCCGTGGGCAATAATGGGTGTTAGGGTGAATGGGAGGAAGTTTCATTTCTGAATTATGATTGAAGCAAGATGATGTGAAGTTTATTAATATTAACTGTTATGTGAGATAAAACAAGTTTAAACTAGATAAAAATATGAGAAGGCTATTTATTGGATTAGTAAAGATTAAATAATATGTGACTACACTTACAAAAAGTAACTATTTTTATAAAAAATATATTTTCAATATAAATTAAGCAACATGATGTGAAGTTTATTAATATACAAAAGGTTTATTAATATTAACCGTTACATGAGACAAAACAAGTATTTATTGGATTAGTAAAGATGACATAATATGTGACTACACTTTGAAAAAGCAACGAATTTTATGTAAAAATGTATTTCTAAAATATATATTAATAAACTAATAACTAATAGTTAACTAATAATAAATACATTACAAATGTTCAAAATAGATATATTTTAGAACATATTATAAATACTTTTTCCCTTGGCATATTTTTTATATGTAAATGTTATTTTTAAAATGCATCTTGGATATATTTGTTTTATTTGGAATACACAAATTACTAAATATTTTTTTAAATATATTAGCAAATATTATGAATATTTATTTCCATATTTCTTCAGATATATGTTGATTATTTACATAAAATGTACAGTATCTTTAAAATATATATATATATTTTAAATATAAAAATATATTTATATATAATATAAATGAAATATAAATTAATACAAATGTAAAAAATAGACTCATTATTAGTAAATATTAAAAAAAAAAATCTAATTTCTACTGATATATTTTGCTGTTTTGCATAATTGTATAAAATATAAAATATTATATAAAATTTATATTTTGGCATATTTGAAACGAAGCACAAAATATATTAACATACATGAATGTACTCTTGATTCCTCCTGATATATTTTTGACAGCATTTTGTACAATTTTACATAAAATACAACATTTCTTGCTTTATGGGAACTAATAATGCCAGTGCTGCCACTCAAAAGTTCATGATGAGAAAAGTCACTGTGGTCTAGGCAAATGTCATTAAACATTATTGCCCTGTTGGCCTCCTTCAGAAAACAGAAACATCAGGAAACCACATAGTTTCCCCTACAAACACACACCTCTCGCTTGCCTTCATGATGTCCTCAATGTTGGAGAACAAGAAGTGCATGTCAGACTGACTCAAGGTGTTGACAAGCAGAGGGTTTCGTAGAAAATGGGTCTCCAGTAGCTCCAGGCTTTTGTAGTACGACGCCTCAGAGGTCACCAGTTCAAACATGGCCTACAGAAACAGACAGTACCGTTAACATGCACTGCTGTTGCTGAGTGTTTCTGCCGTTAGCAAGTACCGTTCAGAAGTTTATACAAAGCATGGTTTCTCACCTCCTGCAGTATGATCTCCTTTGGCTCTAGTGCCTTCAGTAGTCCACTGTCTTTCACAGCCTCCAGGTTTTGCCAGAGGCTCAGTGAATGTGTGCTGTTCCTTAGCTGCAGCTGTAACGCAGGCGCAGCCGTGACCCCTGACCCTGCAGTCGGAAGGCCATCTCTCTGTCGACGCTGCTCGATCTCCTGCTGCTTTGAGGTGTCACGGTACTCTTGATACAAAACATCTGGACACAAACACATATAATAGCAGAGAATGATGATTCAGAAGGACAATATGTTCACACATATTTAGGTATTTTATCACACGTGACAGTATAGATGTTAAAAACGCACTATAACAAATGCATGTTTCTCATTCACGTTTCTAAACATCCAATTCGGCAGCATGAGCCACTTAAGAATTGACCGAGTTCCGTTTAAGTTCATGTGCAACTTTTGTTTATTAACTTGCAAAACACAGCTGGTCATGTGATCTAAACTGAAGCCACATCAAGGCAACTCGTCAGGGAAGCTGTTTTTATGTATACATAGATTTTATGTAAATATTATAGCAGAAGTGCACATAGATATACATATATATATATAAAATGTATTAATATTTAGAATCAGCGTTTGTTTCATATGCAAGTATTATAACAGTATACATTGTAGTTTAGGTTTTAGTCATTTTTATGTGCTTTCATATTTTTATTAATGTCTTAGTTTTATATATATATACATATATTAATTATACAATTAACAAAAACAATTTTTAATTATTAACACTTACATAATGCACATCTACTTACAGTAAATGCGAAAATATCAAAATCTCCAAAACCTACGTTTCAATAACATTACATTTCAGTAATTCAAAATGAGGAGAAAATGTTCAATAGCATCAGTAATATATTTATAATTAAATAGCTCTTCCTTGAGTAAAGCGAAGGCTTTTAAATTTAGCAGATGAGCAAAACTCGCATGCATGTCACAACAGCCCTTTGACCCTCTTTGACAAAAGTTGTGCAAGTTTACTGCAGGCTCCTCGAGCTCTGAAAACATCAACCGTGTGAGCCGCTGATCAGTACTGACCTCACATTCACACAAGGTTTACCTTTCTGGGCATCTACATGATAACAGCATGTGCATATATGTGCTCGTGTGTCAGCTTCTCAAAAGGGTGACTTTGTGCAGAGGAAAGCAGTTGCATAATGTTCTGTAGTCACATTCAACAAGACCTTCAGGTGGGTGTTCAGCACAGTCGCTTATATAACAGAGAGCGTGAGAAGAGAAGAGAAGAGAAGAGAAGAGAAGAGAATAATGATAGAATGATATAATGATGGATTTCTCCTAATACATTTTTGACTTTTTTTGTATATTTACATATAATGTATTTACATATGATGTACTTTTTGTAAAGTAAAACACACCAAGTACTAAATATATGTGTTTAACAAAAATTATAAAACATATTCCTAATTTCTAATTTTTGGCATTTTTAAAATATATTTACATAGAATGTATTTTTTAAATGTTTTACCTACATTTTAATAAACAATTTATTTGAAGAGATTAGACGTGACAGATGAAACGAGATGAGAAACAAGAAAATGGACCAATAGATGAGAACTCTAAATGCAGCAAAATGAGAGGAGATGAGCAAAGAAATGAGAAGTGCATACAATGGAGAAAGAGAAGAATAAATACCACGCTGACAGAAGGAGCTACAAAAGAAAGAGGAGGAGAGGAAATGGAAATAAGTGAAAAAAAGAGAGATGCAGATCCAGGAGAGAGAAATAGACAGATGACGAGGGAAATAGAGATGATATAAAATGAAGTAGCGTTGGCGAAGAAAGCGGATAACTCTCTCTTGCTGTTATTCCAGCATATATTTAAAAAGACATCACCCACACACTCCACCTGCCTTCATCCTACACACACTAACACACACTCGCGTCTCGTACACATCCAGAACATCCATGCTGTAAATTCAACTGCAAATAAAGTTGCCTACACGGTTCAACTCGAGGCACATAAATTAGCATGCATTGTTACAGTACATCGGTCTCCCTCTGTTGCTGCGTGTGTGTGTTTTTGTTCACTCACCGACACGCTTCACAATGTTGAGATTGCGGCAGGAATTCTCTACTGCCATCTTCTGCGGACTGTCACCATTCCTCACCAGCCTGAAAGAGAAAAAACCCTAATAATCAGTGACTAGCAGAGATAAGAGGAAACGTGTGTGTGTGTGTGTGTGTACCAAAATGAGAACATGTCAGCCCTCTCTCAAAACACCCTACAGCTGTATTAAGTCCTACTTATACTTCTAAATGAGGGGAATATTGGTTCCTCACATTTTAATTCCCATTTAGCTTTATTACATTTTAACCCTGATAGACCTAAATAAGTCATATCCATCAGCAGAGTGGTGTGAGTACTATTTGAGTCATGCAGCACATGTACTCGCATGCAAACGACAAAACTGAACACACTGTACAAGCTAGTGTAAGTGCATAAATAAGCTATATACATGCATCTATGCATATATAAATATATTGCATGTATATATCAAAGCATTTTTAAGCAGAAAACAGCAGATTTGTGCATAATTATTGTACAATTATTGACAGTTTTATTCATATTGAGAGACTATTTTTACTTTTAAAATAAAGATTAAAAAAATTATTTATTCCCTTTACATATTTTATTTTAACCTAAAATAATCATAAATATATTAATACTTAATTAGTAAATAGATTTATGCATTTTTAGGTAAACATATATTCATTCACATATATTCAGTAAAATATATTTTAAAAATTAAATGTAAATACTGTTTATAAATATATAAATTCACACAGTCTGTGTGAACTTAAGTGAAGTTACACACACACAGAAAAAAAATGTGTAAAAAAAAGTTCTGTCTGTGTCTCTTACCGGAGTGTGATGTTGTCCGGGTCGGCCGTGGTGTGATTGTCATTGTCCTGCATAGTGCAGGCACTTGTCGTCCGTTCACTCAGCTCTTCCATTTCTTGTCTACGCGACCAACCTCCCGGCGTCGCCAACGGAGACCGAGAGCGAACTCCTCCCAGCACAGTAATCCCGTTGCTGGGCAACGAGATTCCAGAACGAGAAGGTGGACTGATAAAGATACATAAATATTGTTAATATTTAAATAATAAGAGCTTTGAAGAAATTCTTAGTCTTCTTGAAAAGATCGAATCCCCACTCACAGATACAGTGTCCTCTACAAACACACACGCGCATAAGTGATCCCGCATGTTGCTGACCACATGAACACAAACAGAAACACAGCCAAGCCCAAACACAAAGTCACCCACACACCTTCAGTTCTCAACTCTAAACTCTCCCACCCACACACACACAGACAGACAAACATCTCTCATCCTGAGAAAATCATACCATACAGAGCTGAATCATAAATCACATCACACAAACACCTCACTATCATAGATAGATAGATATGGTTTAGCACGCATCTTGGTTTTGAAGTCACATTTAGCTACAGCATTAAGGAAACAAACCATAACATTATTTCTTAAAAATCTACCTCAGCTAATGCTGTAAAATGGGAGACCTATTACTTGTAAATTACAATTAAGAACAGGATGTTTATTTACACTATTACAAGTTGAACTGAAAAACCGTTATGAAAAAGTAGTTATTTGAAATTGGAGGCTAACACTGCATATTAATAACAATCACAGTGGGTGGTGCTTATGGAACATCCGTCATACAGCATTTCCTTGGCAAACAAAGAGGTATGATTAATATGCATTAATATGCAATATCCAGCTTATTTTTCCCGTAAGAGCAAGGATGGCCATTTGTAAATTTTATGTGTCTAGCTCCCAGTCTCATCCGCATCCAGCTTTTTTTTTTTTTTAGCTCTACAAAACTGTTTTGCTGCTTGATACTGCAAACTGGTGTGTCTTATATTATCTTAATATATTATCTTAATTACGAACACACTGGTTTGTAGTGCAAACGCTTTTAGTGTTTACTACACATTGTTAATCATCTCATTATTGCCCTATGCTGGCTAATGAACCGAAAGTCTCGCTCATCCGCGTTGAAGAATAAGGTGGATACAGAGGTAAGCTGTGAACACTGAATGACTTTCATGAGGTAAATGGAATTCTACGTGACATTTATTTACAAGCTCTTTTATTGACATCTTTCCACAGTTAAAATGCTGATTGAGCAATTACACGAGGAGTGAGATGTTCATTGAAATTTATATCATGCTATAACTAGTAGTAAAGAACAAGAACGTCTGTGTTTACTAGCACTCGCACTGCTGTTTGAAAAGAACAATACATAAAACTGGAAGATAGATAGATAGATAGATAGATATGTTGGTGTGCACTCACTGCTGCATTCTGGGAGAGGGTTGAAGTCGATTTGCTGCAGAGGGGCTGAGCCTATTGTAGGAGGCGGGGTCTACTGCTGGTTTAGGAGAGGAGGAGGGGCCTGATAGAGAGAATGGGAGTGGCTTAGAATAATGAGAATAATAAAAAAAAAAATTAAACAGAATATATGAGACACATTTGAGTGACCAAAACTGAATTTACCTAAATCCATACTTGCATGACAGCCCCAGAGACGGGCACAGTAAGAGACTACAAAAATGTTTTTATAAGATGGAAAACAAAACATCAGAAGTACATGGTATCATAGACAAGTAAAACCAATTGTTTGGCTAAAGACTATTGAGATGATGAATCTGACTGCCAGAGAAAGGTCTTCATTACAGGCCAAACAACATACTGGTCATTCACTTGTTACCACACACATTCACACAGAAATACACACCGACAAATCAAACACACACACTCATGTATAAATACAGAGGGCCCATTGTGAATGCTGGCTGCACTGCCTGAAACTTTGTGGGCACAGGAATGTGTAACTGGGGCCTCAAATGGAACTTTCAGTCTGTGTGTGTGTGTGTGTTCTGTTTCCCCCTGAATTTGTCTCCTCTGCAAATTCTGAAGTCTCACGGACAAAGGACGCATCCGAAATGCTTCATTACCTCCTTACACGGTTTCCCTTAGCTGCTCTCTTGACCAAGCGGCTCTCTGCTCGCTTGGTCTGCACATGGCACGCGGTCACATGCGGTTATAGTGTGCTATTTGTGTTCCTGGATCGTGAGTTAACTATGTGTGATCAGGAAGATCACAGCATGTTTGTCAAACTTCTTAAATAAATACTGATCCATGTGTCAATAAAACTCTGTTGTGCACTTGACAGACTTGTCTAGGAATGCTAAACTTTAACTGATATGAATTCCACTGGTACTTTCTAATGCGCTCTGGCCTCTTAGTTGTGAACATAATATGCAAGCAGCATTATTACTATTGTTCGGGCTTGCTGTATACAGTGTCTGTTTGTGTGTGTGTGTACATATAAGTACATTCATTGCTGATTACATCATATTAAAATATGCAATGTTTGAACTGTATATATATATATATATATATATATATATATATATATATACACTATTGTTAATAAAATATATATTAGAATTTCTGTCTTGTGTCATGGGCATTTACTTCTTCATCCAGCAGATCCCAGTTCCTACATTTAGTCTATGAAAGACTGTTCACTTGATCTGAGGTTTAAACCACACCTGACTGACTAACCAACATCATGACTGCAGGTTCAAAGTGAGGTCAGCTCAAAGAAGAACTATAATACAGAATAAAAAACAAGGACAGACTAGATTGGGGTCAGTTTGCCACACCACAGTGTGATACTAAAGTTATTTTATGGTCATACTGTGCATGGGTTAATAATTTGCTTTAAACCCAGTTTCCAATAGTGTCACCAGATCTGGAGCAGCAATCAACAGTGAATGGGGTTGTTTTCCCAGCGGGCACTGCAATTTGAGAGAAACCTGTAATGATGCATGTCGAGTTCAAAAAGTGTTTGTGTGCTTTGCATTGTTTGAACAAATCAGCAAAACATATGGTACACTGACTACCTATAGTACTCAATATTGCTAGACCGAAAAGTCTAGACTGTTTAGAAAAAAAAAATGTAGTTGTGTTATGTAACATCCAATACTTCAGATGTGATCCATTAATGCCCTTTTATATAATACATAGTCGTATTTTATATAATATACACTACCGGTCAAAAGTTGAACACACCTACTCAGTCTTCATTATGACTTTTTTCCATATTTTAGAATAATAGGCCCTACTAGGTTTCAAAATGAAATTATACAAATGGAATACTGTTCAAAAATCAAAACTAACTTTTTTTTTTTTTTTTACCTGTTTGCATTTAATTTCTACTAAACATTATGAGGTGTATCTTGAGATACCTTTTAACCAATACTGATATATATCTATATATATGTGTGTGTGTGTGTAAAACCATAAATGCTACTTTAATATATTATCATGCATTTTAGATTTACTGGTAGTTTTATTTATTAATTTTTTTCTGTATGTAGAATATAAAGCCTGACTTATATTTGTTGTGTTGGATTTTCCACATAAATAAACAACAATGTAGGTCTTTTAAATATTAACTTTTTTCCCCAGAGAGAATTATTTCCTGGTTACATAGACTTTGTACAGTAAGATTGGGGGATTACCGTACAGACTGTGTACATTGCACTTACACTAACTTATAAGGCATTACAAAACAAACAGATTCACATTTAACATTAGCAGTGGAGTAAATCCTTTGACATCCAAAGACACATTCTCACACACACCCTCTGACTCTTCATATTCACACCAAACTGTCAGTGAATAAAAAAGAAGTGACAAATTCCAGAACAGCACATATTCACACAGCCATTTTCACTCACAAACACACACACACGCAATAGTCACAGACAACTGCAAAAATCAAACACCACACCAGACCGGAGAGCATGACTTATACTAAAAGATGCTGGGCAGTGCACTGTATTCTGGGTAATCAAGTCACCAATGTACTTAGCAAAACTTAGCAGTGTCTCAAACCTGATGAACAGACTCAATAATCAGTGCAGCCTACTATAAAATTAAAATAGGTTTCAGACTCAACTGAATGTGCATCCTATCTTCCCTAAATAGTATCTTATCTGAGATTAGAAAACATTCAGTAACAATGTACTGAAAAAAATTCCATGAGCCAGTTCTTTTCCAATTCAATTTTTTTTTTTTTTTATATTTATCTATATATATATATATATATATATATATTTATTTATTTTTTACACTAGTTAACATTTGAAGTGGATCAACACCTTTCATCAAAGTTGTCCTAAAACCTAAAACCAAAATGCATTCTTGTCTTAGGATAACTTTAATGAATTTTTTTGATGCACTTCAAAAGTTGACTACTGTATGTATATATATACACACACATACAATCAGGGTCCGCTTAATAACAAATTAACAATATACATATAATGTAGTTGGATTTGTGAGGATTTTTTTTTTTTTTTGTGAATCTATGGCACAACCACAAGTGACTCCTTTGAGCCAGATTTTTAATTAAGTGTTTACTAAAGACTGTCCGGTTTAATGAATCCTTAAATGAATGAACACACTTACAATGGTTACTGAATTTGATTCACTTAAACTGAAAATTATTACTTTTTATTAATGTTAATGTGTTATTTAAAGCTTTCAGAACTTTCAATCTCTAAATGATTTAATGTCTTAATTTACAGAGCATTAAGTTTCCTCTTTTTTATCTGCTTAAAATGAACACAAATTAACACAGCGTTGTGTCATTTTGTCACTATTGCAAATCCACAATTTAAAAGGGCTGTTAGCCAAAAACAACAATGACCACAAAGCAATTTAAGATAATAATAGCATAAAGAATTGATAAAGAATTTAGCATTTGCATTTTCTTTAGATAGCCTAAGTAAAAATAAAGTTTTCTTTGATGAAAGAGAGTAGGTGTGCTTCATAATATATTTAATCAAATTTAAGCAGAATTAATTTGTTCAGTCATATAAAACGTCTTTCTCTGGAAAAACAGGTGAGGCTCTATGCATAATACAATCATTAACCGTGTCACATAAAATGCAAAAGATGTAGATATACTGTAAGTATGCAACAATTGCCTACCTCATGCCAAGGACTTCACACAGCATTGGGTTTAATGTGTTAAAGGGTGATGAAGACAGCAGTATATGGTCTGTACACCAAGGATGTACTTTGGAGGCCAAACTACTAAAATAGCATGCTGTGATGCTTTGCTGGTAGATTCCATAAATACAGCATGTGGGCGAAAACCTCAACTGACAGGCATTCAAAAAGCAGCTTATTCTGAAGAAATGTTGTTTTTTTAAAACAAAAAACAGGTCACAGAGATCATATTAGAATTGTGAAACTGACTTGAGGTATCTGCTCACTGTCTAATAGAGTAATGTGGGTTCAAAAATGCTCTTATAAACTAAATACCAAAAAGCAAAGACAGTCACTTCCAAGTTTGTGTACTTGTTTGTCAGCTAGCAGACCAATCACAATTGAGTTAACCAGAAATGCTAACATATAGCTTTCTCCAGTGGTCTATTGGACTTTATACTGACACCTACTGATGTGGAGCTACCAGCACACAAAAGCAAAGGTCTTCAGTTGAAGCAATAACTTATACTCATCTGTTATTATTTCCAGAACCGAAAGTGACTGATAATGAGATGGCTCTCAAAAGATAGCGTGAACAATATTCATGTGATCTCAATGGCCACCATAAATGAGTTTTTATAGACCACATCGCTGATATGACTCCATCCAACACGTCATCATGAACACTTGTTAATTTCACTTAAAAGTTATTTTTGTGCAACATGTGGAGATTATGTTTAGATTCATTACTGAGGTGAGCCGATGAAAGTGATGTTAGTTTTATTGTTTATGGGTTTAAGTCAGACTGTCATGACAATAACGGAGCAGGTCTAATGCTTTCAAGGGGAACATCACAGTGTCATCTTTGATCCTGACATCTACAGAGGTTAAACTCAACAACAGAGCCACAACTAAGCATATCGTGTTATTTATTATTCAGATTCTACACAATGGTTGATTTGGTCTCAGTAAAGCATCTGGAAAGATGCTCGTGCTCACAAAAACACGCACACGTGTAATTCTCAGAACAATTAAACACAAACAGTGAACAATTAAACCAGTTTCCCGAGTTTCGACTGCTTTGCTGTTTCCCTTGGGGCAAAATCATGTGCTTTCATTTGCTCTCTCAGAAAATCTCTACCACTTCTGGGTTGCCAAGTCATAATTGTGTACAAACTATTTAATAACACTAAATGTTTTTTGGCTCTAGATCTATCACTGCTGTCACTGATCAGTGGCATAAAAATCAAAAGAATCCATTTAAGAAGTATCAAACTCAGCAAGCATGCCTTAATTTTTTAAAGAAGCAGTACTTAAGTTTTGATGCTAGTGTAAAACATCTGTTTTCAGTTCTGGATTCACCCTCACTCTTAAAAATAAAGGATGTTTTTACAGCGATGACATAGAAGAACCATCTTTGATTCCCCAAAGAACCTTTCTGTGAATGGTTCCTAAAAGAAGTTAGTGTGAAGAACATTTTAATAATGTAAAGAACCTTTTTCCACACAACCTTGAATGGAAAGGTCAGTGCATGTTAAAGGTTCTTCAAGCAAACTTTATAGATGCCAATAAAGAGTGCTGTACAGTATAGGTCACACTGAAGAGGGTTCATTTTCAGTTGAGTCTATACAAACCATAGAAAACTGTTTTACCACATACAGTGAACAATAGTGCACTCTATTAAAAACCCCACCACATTTGTTAGGTAACGCTAATACAACAAACATATCAGTTTCAGTAGCACACATTGTGTCCCATAAAGAGTAAGTAGTCAAACAAGGAGCATAGGTTCAATGAATTTACTATACAATATTATATATATAGATATATCTGTGTGTACTGTGTATATTTATTATGTACATAGAAATACACACACATACAGTATATATTTTAAAAATATTTATATATGTATAAATGTAGATATTTATATTAATATAATTTCTTTTAAATATAAACATACAATTTTTCTTAAATATATACATGCATGGATGTGTATTTATATATGCATAATAAATATACACAGTACACACACATATACTATGTAAACAAAACTTTTATTTTGGATGCGATTAATCACAATTAATAATTTGAAAGCACTAATATATTATTTATATACTACTATTGTATATTTTCTTTTCAATAGCTTCTATATTTTAGTTTTCAATAAAAGTTTTGGTGAAGTTGTAGTAATTTTGTTGTGCTTTTGTCATTTTTTAACAGTACAGTGAGGGCTTCTAGATTTTACATGATATAAATAAATAATAGAATTCTCACTTTCTTGTTGTTCTGAAGACAAAGGCAACTTTTTCTTTCTCATTGAACGGTAAAACCGTGAATTCCTGCGTATCGGGGCTCTCCCAGACAACGTCTCGTCGTCATCATCATCATCCTCGCTGGGCAGATGGGGCACTGGCGTCTGAGGTTTGGTCTGGACCTCTTGATGTTTATGTCCCCACTTCATTCGGAACAGGGCTGTCATCGCCATCAGCTATCAGTAACAAGATCCAGCCGTTCATGGAATAATCCCCATCTGAGAAGCACAGCAGGAATTCCCATCCAGACTGAATCCAAAAGTTCGAGTTCCCAAACACACAATCCCACCACAGTCACAGAGAAGCTATGCACCCTTTCTAGATAATCAACTCTCTCATTCTTCTTTCGCCTCTTTCTTTTTCCTCTGCCTCAGGGGCAGGCGTGTTGTTTCTGATTACTTCAGAAGTCTAAAGTCTGTCTTTCTCTCTCTGAATCCTCTACTGTCTAGCAAACCTGTCCTTTGGCCCTCGGTGTCAAAGTTCTCCCCCCTCCCTCTCATTCATTCTTGCCGGCCCAGCCTCCCCGTCTCTCCTCCCTTTTGTCCTCCTCTGTTTCGCTTGCCTTACCCTGTTTCCCCCAGAGTGCATAACTTCAAACCCCACGTGTGTAGTATCAAACAGGTAGAGTCAGTCATCTAAAACAGCAGATCTTGTATTTTGAGTTGTCACTTTGCTAATATGACGTTGACACCTCACCCATGATGTCTCATCAAACAACACCACTGTGACTTCTCCCACACTTTAAAAACAGCTCTTTACAAAGGCTGCACTGTCAAAAAAGATTTGTGAGATTCTGAGTTGAAAATTAAAGAAGATTACTGGAGTAAAAACCCTATTTCAATATTTTCTACTTCAGAAATTCACGTTGAATTCATGAGTTACTTGCTGTTTCTTTGTTTGTGAAATTTTGTTTTCATTTTCAGTAAAAAAGTTAAACAATTTTAAAAGCACAATGTTGTAGGTTTAGACTTTTTTTAAATAATATTTATTTTTTAAATATAATATATTTCAGTTTTCATTATTATGCATAAATCTTTGGGGGTTATGCTCAAAATAAGAATAAAAATTAGTCCGAAAAGGAAAAGGAAAAGGTAAGAAATAATTTTATGCAATCTTAACAAGAGGTGTTGTACAGAAAAAATATTAAAATTTAAAACAAAAATACATATTAATATTATATTTTGTGAACCCTACATTTTTTGTCTATATTAATCTGTTATTTAATGATTATTTTTATACAATTTTAGTATAAATATATATTTGTATTAATTAGTTTTTCCCCCCAGATTTTATTATAAGTTTTAGTCAGTTCAGTTCATATTAATTGCTTTATTTATTTATTTTTTTATATTTCTAAGATTAAAAGGTTAATTTTATTAACTTTTAGTTAAAATTGTAATTAAAGGGAACATTTTTAATTCTCAACTGTTTTATTTCAGCTTTATTTCAAATAATTAAAGTGTTTTTTAATAGTTTTACTTCAGTCAAAAATAACAACACCACATTCTTTGTAACACCCTGTTTTCTACAGTCAGCTGACTACTCAGGGTTAAAAAGTTCTCTCTCTCTCTCTAGCTTGGCCAAAAGCTCTCTGTCTAATCCCATTGTGCTCCTGTTGATTAACACACATTGACAAGCACACAAAAGCACAGACACACACACACAGAGCAGAATGTGCATGCAACCACAAATATTTACTGAAAAATAATCCTAAAATTTCCATTGAGGCATAAACTTAAAGCACACACACATGGGATAACATGCATCAAGCACAGGCGTAAATTTGGCAAACCTGAGTCAGGCAATTCTTATCACAAAAAAAGAGAGAAACGCCTCTTACCATTACCAAGTGAAGCCTAAGATCAGTATTACATTACAAGGAGAAAGAGCACACATGTCTGAGAGAGAAATAAGGATTATGGGACATCTCTGTGTGTGCAGCTAATCCAACCATACTGTGGGGCCAGAATTGCTGCATAACGTAAGTTGAGTAAATCTGACAAAACCAACTTTACAGTCTTCTTTTAGCATTATGATTTGGATTAATGTTTGCATGTTGCCATATTTTTTAGATCTGATATGTCCCCCACATAGACAGTTAGATGAATGTGTGTGTGTTGGAGTATTCAAAGGTAGGGGGTGTATAAACAAAGCCTGCTGTCAGTATTGAGTTTGGAGATGGAATGTGGATTCACTGAATCCTTGGATTCCTGAGATTATATAATGCCAGTGAAAAGAGCACTGCATCATGTGACGGGCGCACCTCGCTCTTATAAACTTTACCTGTGAAGAACAGGTGTGCCGCAGTTCTATAGTCTATGAGAAACTGCCCGGCCTTGTCTAAACGATCATCAGCAGTGTGATCAAAGTCCATGCCATAGCAGTTTTATCTCTATAATGCTTATCCATTAACTGTGTGAACAAATATTGTTTGTGTTGTTGCTTCAAATTTGCCTATAAAGGTTGCTCTTTTTTTTTTTTAAACATGCAAATAAATAATCACTTTAATTAACATTGTCATAAATGCTTTTAAGAAACAAATCAGAGGGAACAATGGCATTTCAATTTAAGTATTCCGGGAAAACCTAGCTGAACAGCAGCTTTAGCAAGGCTGGGAGACTGGCTAAAACCAACATAGGCTGTTTTTTTAAGCATTTTGGTGGTTTTATGAGTCATTAACAGCGGAACTTGAGGTTTGTCGTCATCTAGTGGTGAGGTTTACTTCTTTCTTTTGCAGGAGGGCCCTATGTGGGTACTGTAAGCTATTACTGTACATGTTGGCACCGTGAGAATACGATGATTGTTGCTGAAAAAGGAAGTCAGAATGGTTATTTGGCCTTTAAAGGTCCATTTCACACATACGCACACACTGCCTTAAGCCTAGCTAACAAACAAATATGTTCTAAAAACGTTTGGCTAACATTTCGTCAAGTACGAAAACGTTATTGTGACGTTTATTTATGAAAAAGTTATCCGAATGCTCCAACAGTTTAGGCTAAAAAAATTTTTCTTTGTTATATGAACGTTAAGGAAACATGCAGACCGTTATGGGAATGTTATTTTGAATGCTTTCTGGATGTTTTGAAACACCTCCAAATAAAAAATAGCCTACTATTAACGTTAATAGTAGTATCAGTAAAAACTACACAAAACTTTTTTTTTGTTGTTGTTGTTGTTTTTATCATTACAGGAACAACGTTTTTTCATAACATTAACCTAAGTTCTGAGAACGTTTCTGAATCTTTAAGGTAAGCGGTCCCAGATAGCACACATACATCTGCAAGATGTCTGTTAAAGATCTCTCGATCTGGAAAGCACCTGCTGTCTACAAACATCTGGCAGACGTCTTTCAGATGTCAGTTTTACATACATTCTAAATCATAAACATCTAATATAGGTCTATTTGACATCAAAAAGGAGACGTTCAATAGACATATTGTAGATGAGCAAACAACCTAAATAATACGTCTTGCAGATGTAAATGTAAAGACCTAGATGTACGTGTGCAATCTGGGGTGCAGGGGCGGATTTAGTGAATTGTGGGCCATAGGCAAATATAGGAATGGGGCTCTATATTTACTTACATCAGCCTTGAGGTTCCTTTTTTGTTGTGATAGTTGCTGCTGCACAATGGTGCTCCATAGTTCTGTCCAGTGTTTCTACATTTCTCATATTATTATGGGAATCTTAACAGTTATTAAATTAGCAGACACTTTTATTCCTTCATGTTGTAGACCACGAAATAGCAATTGATTTATCTGATATCTACAATTCCAAGATGTTAATCCGCACAAAAATTCTGATTTATAATCGAGCCGTCGCCTGATAAAATAAAACAGGCTACAAGATAATAACAATAGCTGTGCTTGCATGCAAAATTAACTTGCGAGCAGGATACACAAGAAGCACGTTCAACTCGGACACGCAGAGGTTGTGTATGAGAAGCATTGTGGGGGCCCCTTGCCTTTTGGGGGCCCAAGGCAGTCGCCTACCTTTGCCTAATGGGTAAGTTTTAAACCGTGCTTTGTAGAGATTTTCAGGGACTCTTATTGTGGCCCATTTTATACAGTTAGGCCTATCATTGTTTACTTATTTATGAACACAAAACCCTCACTAAAGTCGTTTATTTGTCTGTTACGTTTTGAACTGTTATGAGTTTCGTAATTTTTTTGTGGTTTACAGTTAACAGTTAGCTAAAAAAAACCGATAGATGGTCGATGTTCTTCATCTCATGGGATATAGTGTGAAAGTACGACTTTAGATGTGTGAAGAGTTGGCTTGCATACCCACAGACACCGCTGCAGAGGCTGTCGAGTGAACGCATGTAGCTGTAGGGTAGTTTCTCTTTTGTACGATAAACCTCACCAGTTTCTGTCTGACTGCAGGGTTCATCTCGTCTGCAACGGAAACAGAACCCACTCGACAAACAGCACGCGATGCTTCAGCGACATTTTTCACAACTCATCTCCTTTGAGGACCTACAACTTGACTTAAAGTGTGGATAGCGGCAAACGACAGTAAAAAATAATAATTCACTGGCTGTGGGAATGAACTCCGACACATCATGTGAGTATAGCTATTTACTATGCAACAACAGTTTCCTCCTAAATGCAGCGATATTTATCTTTATCTTGATAAAGACCATCATTTTTTATTTATCTATTCAATATCTGGATATGTTGTTGCATTAATAAAAATACTGCCGTCCTAACAGCATCTAGTTTGTTATAATTTGTCATTACTAGTTAATTCTTGATTTATATATTCATGCAAAGCGGCAAATTTATAAAATAAATGCAATTAAAATGATCACATTTTAGTGTTGTTACAATAGAACAAATGAAGCAAAGAAGACAAAAAGAAAAACCCCAGGGAGACCACATTTCCATTTGCCGCCTTAACCTTTATATCATCAGAGAATTTCCAGTGATCTTGAGTCCCCCTACGATTTAACCTACTTTCTGGTACTTGGGTACCCTGTTTGGATGGAAAAATCATTCTTCTTCAGTTTCATATATGTATTTATCTGTTAAATACAGATAAAATTGCCTAAACGAGCCATGTTTCTGAAGTACTACAGAAATGCAATATTTTAATTACTACACGGATGTGGTTAGTTCCTGTCAATGGTCATTTGCATGTAGATTTTCATATATTGTTTGTTTTAGATGACACATAGGATATAGGAGTCTCATCTCTACAACTTAGGGCTGGTCCTCAGAGCTTAAAGACCTGTTCGCAACAAAATAACTATAACGATAACTTAACTTCTACACCAAAGCATGATAAAGCTCTGTTTATTATAAGAACTGGCTGCTTATGTTCATCAAAAGTTCTTAAAGTTATTCTAATGATATCATTGATTATTCAGGAGAGACAATGCAGGGAAGATTGTGTGTGTTTAGTTTCAGATTTCTGAAAGTGGAGCATTTATTTAAAACCATTTTGGATAGAATAAGACACACAAAGAACTGTTATGAAGATATCAGCTTGATAAATTTAACAGTAACACCTTTCAACAGGCAGGATGTTTTCACCATGAAGCTAAAAACCTCAAGCCTTTCCACTATATTGAAAAAATATTGTGTGGGTAGACCATCCTGAGAGGTTGGTTAGGATAGTGGCACCAGTTCCAGCAAACCTGAGTAAACTAGTACCATCATGTCACCTGTGTACATACTAGTGTATACCTTGTTCCATATGTCACTTTAATATATATTAAAGACAGACACTTGTGTTTTAGCTTTTAATGAAGTCTTTGCTTAGAAAGAAATAGTGTGAAGAAGTGTCTCAACATGAGAACAATCACCATATGTCGAAATATAAAACATCATCCCACAGTCATCGTTGTTCATGAAAGCCTTTATAATGCTAACTGTAATGAGTACAATGTGGGTCTATAAATAATTTAATTAGTCTGCTAGTCTGCTTTACATTCATCTTAAAACCCACTTATAGGCTATAACCTGCAGTATTATCACATATTTAATCAGAATGGGCTGATTTTGAATTTATTTTTGTATTAATGTAAATATGATCTGAGAGATTACAATGTATATTTATAGTTTTAGAAATTCATGTCAAAATTTCATTAGTAATGTCACCAAGCAGTTAAAGCGCATTTACGCATTCTCCCCTTTCACAAAGGTGTAATGTTTGCACCAAGTGTAAATAGCAGGAAACAACATCTTATTTTACACTTTTAAACAACAGAAGTACTTTACCATGCAAATGAGTGACCCACATGTTTTGTTTTAGCCTTTTAGTCTTATTGTGAAGATGAAAATTCCGCCCTCAGATCTATACTCACCTGCTCCGAACTTTCTTCCTGGAACACAAAACCAGATATTAGGCAGAATGTGTGTTCGTGCTTCTTTGCACTACAATGTTTGGGTTTTTTTCTTCTTTTTATGAGGATTTAAAAGTCAAAATGTGAGGCTTATTTTGTATTTTATTACTTTATAAAAGTATTATTTAATTTTTAAAAGTCCTCTGTTAAAACATATTTAAACAGTGAAGTTATTTAAATGATTTGTTTGTTTTTAGGTTATGAACACTCTTAAAAACACTTAAAAACAAGGGCTTGGTAAATATAGGACACAACACAAATTGGCTCACTTTTACTTATTTTAGACATGAATTAATGTTTACATATTGACTTAAATACTTAAATACATTTTTTGTAAAATACTCCACACAACCGCTGGTTTGCATTTCAGTACGTGAATCATACATAAGCTACTGCCTGTATTTAAACCCATTTAACAAACATTAGAAGTAAAAAATTACACATTAAACAAAAGTAATTTGTGCATAATTGGCCAGTTTCTGTTATTCTTTTTCGACTGTAACGGCACTGGTTCTGGTTCTGAGATGGAAACCTGTTTGGTGGGGAACTGCCAACTTCAAACCTCCGCCCTGCGTTTCACTCATATCCGAAATATGACTCCATAACCTGCCCATAAATAAACAGTAAACAGCATTGAGGACATATTGTAAGGTAAAAAATCATATATAAAATAAATGTACTTATTTTATGCAAAACATCAGACTTTTTATTTCTGATTTTGTTCACACAAAACAAGAAATGCTCTCATTAGCCGCGTTTCCACTGTTGGGCCAAAAGCGGGTGTACTGGTGCGTGCCAGGGCCAGTGGGTGCTTCCTCGGGGCCAATGGCCCGGGTTTTCTGGCCCGACGAAAACCTTGGGCCAAAGCGGGCCAGCTGGGGCTAGAGGTGTGGTTATGAACAAAGGCGGAGTTTCTCCGCGGCTGGAGAGCGTCAGCGCCGCAGATCATTTCATAAAGTTAACAGCTAACACCGACAGACTTTTAAAAAGAATTTTAGCCTTAAAACTCCCTTTCAGACAGCAACAAGTGTTTGAAATAACTTTTTGTTTGAGATCCAGTGTTGATTATGATGCCCATGCAGAAATAGGTAGGCTATTTATAAAAGACTATGGCCTACACGCAATCCATAACATTACCATAGTACACATGATGGTATTGAATACGATTGCTTGAAGAAATCGTCAAATTCTTATTCTGTCACAGTGGTGTATTTATTTAATTATGTAGGCTATTTTATCTGTCATAACTAAATCGTCTCGAGACTTTAACTCCGCTTACGTCATAAAAATATCATAATGGTTTTTGTGGGGGAGCTCGGTGCTACAGGTCGGAGGCTATTACCCCCGACCCGGCCCGTGTAAAGCACTAGCACGCACTGGCCCAACAGTGGAAAAGCAGCTATTGTGTCATGGCAATATCATGAGGTCAGTATGAGCTCAACCTGATGTGTGATTGACTGCAGCTCACTGAGGTTTGAGGTGTGACATTTCAACTCCAATGTTCCCACTTCTGATCTAGACTTGAACACTTTTTAAACATTGGGTTGTTTTGTCTGACCCAGAATCTGGATAACACATGAACTACCAAATCACTGTGTTGTTACATTTGACCCAGATGTACATCAACAAGATATCTGTTAAAGATCATTTCAACTGGTAAGCATCTGCTGTGTAACATCTGATAGAGATCTTTAAGATGTCAGATTACATACATTCTAAATCATAAACATCTTAAAGATATTTTCTGAATGTCTTTTTTATATCTGATAGATAGGAAATGCCCTATAGACGTATTGCAGAGGAGCAAACACTCTAAAAATGCATTTTGCAGGTGTCAAATAGTGACGCAGGTGTCTGGGATGTACTTGTGCAATCAGGGGGGTAACAAAAAACTACCCAAACAATGTATAAAGTAGGACCCAATAAGCACAACCCAGCATTTGGATTGAACATTTTTATGACATTGTATAGGAGTGTGAGGAGTGTACTGTGAAGTTAAAATATTTTTAATGTCAAATAAAAAAACAAAACAAACAAATCCCGAATAAAAGAATTAAAAAAAAAATACATAATACAAATAAAATAATTATTTAATAGGCTGTTAAAAAAAAAAAAAAAGACTTTGCGTGTGCACTTTCTTATTATTATTTGTCTTGTCCACTGAAAATGCACCTTATAAAGAAAGTGCTTTTAAAACAAAAACAGAATAAATTTGGCTTTTTGAAAGCAGTCAGGCTAATTGACAGTAGGTACTTATGGAACAGCAGTTTAGCTCATACCTTGAGAAGAAACTCAGTGCAAGTTTGCTTTATCGACTGAAACTAAACACTCTATCATATTCCTCCATCTTGTAAAAACACTGCCAGTGTTTACCCAGTGTTTTATCCTGTATTACTGTAGGTCTATGTGTATTTCTGTGTCAGTACAGTCGTTGTTTTATTGCATTGAATAACAGTTTATTCAATGCGTTGCATTATTTTGCTTATTGCCTCCTCAGGCTTCAGGAGTCAAGTCAAAGGTTCACTTAAAGGCATAGTTCAACCAAAAATTTGATGTTTAAAATTTGATGTTTATCTGCTTACCCCCAGGGCATCCAAGATGTAGGTGACTGTGTTTCTTCAGTAGAACACAAACAAAGATTTTTAACTCGTTGCAGTCTGTCGGTCATATAATGGAAGTCAATGGCAAATAAACACTCCAAAGCTCTGAGAGTAAAAAAAAAAAACATACACAGACGATACAAAATCAAATCCTAAGGCTCGTGACGATACATTGAGGTGTTACGGCATGAAATGATCAGTCTGTGCAAAAAACAGTATTTATATCATTTTTGACCTTTTATACACCACAATCTCCGACTGTCCTCAACTCATCTGGCGCGTGATGCTGGCACATAGATATCTATACATAGATGCCTGATTAGTGACTGTTTCTACGTTGACGTTGAATTATATGAATACTGTTTAGTTTTTTGCACAGGCCGATCGTCACGAGCCGTAGGGTTTAATTTGTTTTCGACTGTGTATGTTTTTGTTTTTTTTTGGAACATTTGGTACCCACTGACTTTCATTATATTGACAGACTGCAACAGTTTGAGTTAAAAATCTTCGTTTGTGTTCTAGTGAAGTAACAAAGTCTCGAATGGCTTGGGGGTAAGCAAATAAACATCAAATTTTCATTTTTGGGTTAGGGTTATCTCTTATTTAATCTGCATATAAAATATAAGAAAGGATATATTTGTTTACATTTTATTTTGTGTTCTAAATTATTTGTTCTTCGTCTTATTCATTTATGTAAATGGTTAAATGTAAACTTTTTCCTACTGTTCTTTGTTTAAAAAAGGTTGCAGAAATCTTCAATAATTGTCAATGCTGAGTAATATGTATATATAAAAAAGATAATGTTTAAGCTATATCCCCCAGCCCTATTTTAGCAAACAAGCCCTGTTCACTTTCATTTTTATGTGCTTCTGTGTTCTGTAATCATTATGCTGTAGCTTGAGCTTTAAAGGTACAGTATGTAATACCATCTAGCGGTTGAAATGTGTTCTGCAGTTCAAATTCAAAATATTGCAAAAAGTTGGCTCTCCCGCCACTGCTCCTCTTCAGACTCTACCCTTATGAAGGTTGCCAGATTGAGGGCATACAAACAGGAGCGATCACAATTGACAAGCCTTACACTTTAAGTTGCTGAGTTGATTTATCTGCATTTTAATATGCCTCTGATCATAGAGCTTTTTAGATGACCCGGTTCCTTTGCTCACTTCCACGGCTGCAATATGCTGTGTTTTCCACTAACTGGCAACCCGGGTGTTGAAATACATTTGGCAGCGGGTGGAGCCAAAATAATTACAGACATTCCGACACAGAACACACATTTAGAAGTAGAACAACTGTACTGGCTGTAGCATTGTTTTTGTAGAAACACAAAGCATGTTTCCTAAATTTTCAGCAAACATATTATGGTATTTTTATGCTTGAGTACAGTCCTAAAGTTTAGTACAGCACTAACTAGTCACCTTTTTCTTTCTCTCTCCCGGACAGACAAGTGCGATTGGGTGTGTTGGGTCCAGAGATGTGTGTATGTGCCCATTCTGGTTTTCGGCTTCCCTCTGATCCTGGCCGCTCTGTGGCAGCTGCTCTTCCGCATTCGACACTGGAGCGAATCTACAGTTTACCTCAGCAACCTGATCATCAACGACAGCCTACTAATGCTGTCCCTGCCCTTTAAAATACATGCCTACGACAAGAAGTGGACTCTAGGTCAGAGATTCTGCTCCCTGCTGGAGAGCCTGCTCTATGTCAACATCTACGGCAGCATCATGCTGAGCGTGTGCATCGCGGTGGACCGATACATCGCTCTACAATTTCCCTTCGCTGCGCGCCGTTTGCGATCTCCGCGCAAAGCAATGCTCGTGTGCCTATTCGTATGGGTGATGGTCTTTGGATGCAGCGTCCCTATCTACAAACTTCACGATAATGACCAAACAAACAAAACATTTTACTGCTTCCAGACCTTCTCCAACTCTACTTGGACGAAAAGTTGGATTCTGGCATCTATGGAGACAGTGTTTTGCTGCAGCGCGTTGGTGATGGTGTTCTGTTCTATTCGCGTGGCGCAAATCCTACACAAACTGAGACAGCGATATCCTGGAGATTCCAAACTGCGCAACAACAAGAGCATGAAGATCGTTCTCAGCAACCTGGTGGTCTTCCTCGCATGCTTCATTCCTTACCACATAGCAGCACTCATATACTTTCATGCCAAGACACGCAATTGGGAAGAACACATCAAAAATCTACGCTACTTTGTTCACATAAGCATATGCATTAGCAATGTCAACATCTTGGCAGATGGCGCATGTTACTATTTCATCCTTAAAGAGAACCTGGAGTCTGCGAAGCGAGAGAGGAGAATGGCTATACGCGTCAGAGAGACGCGCATACGGGGATCAAAGGCTTTAACGTTTGAAGAAATACATAATGGTACGACCAAAACCACTGACAATACAGAAATATGTGTGGATACTGGTTTTACGTAGAGATCTACACCAAAACTCATGGAGAGCTCCTGCAAGGATGATTGATCCTACAGAAACACTGCAAAGGAAGACGGAAGACAGTAAGACATGCTTGTATAGTTGAGTATGCAGGTGAATGGAAAGTTGTGCACACAGGATGTGGGTTTACATGTGATGTAGGGGAATTTTTGGGTACTGAACAAAATCACAGTAACTAATGCACTGGAATTTTATCACTGCTTTTAATCTGAAACCAATTTCCAATTTTCAATTTCCAATATATATATATATTTTTTTATATTGAATTGTACTAAGCCTTACTTTTTTGCATTGTGACATTATTGACAATTAAAGGAATAGTTCACCCAAAAATGAAAATTACACAATAAACTACTCACCCCCAAGCCATCCTAGGTGTATATGACTTTCTTCTTTCATACAAAAGAAGAATAAAATTAGAAATATTTTGTTACAAAAACCCATCGATCTGCTTCAGAGGACATGTGATAACCCCCCGGAGGCATATAGGTTAGTTTTTTGATGCAGTACTTGC
>JAUMHE010000067.1:19456982-19482522 GCA_032359235.1 Enteromius mattozi
AACCCATCGATCTGCTTCAGAGGACATGTGATAACCCCCCGGAGGCATATAGGTTAGTTTTTTGATGCAGTACTTGCGTATACATCAGATTTACGGAGCTTCAAAATCATGGTCACCATCCAGCAGCATTACCAAGATGATTTTTAGCCAGGATGATTTTTTAAAAACTCTGACTGGGTTTCGTCTGAAAGAAGAAAGTCATATACACCTATGATGGCTTGGGGGGTGAATAAAATATGCCATAATTTTCATTTTTGGGTGAACTATTCCTTTAAGCAAATTTTACCCACTTTATTATTCTTTATCATCTTAATTATTGTTCTTAATTATTCATACATGTCATTTTTATTATCTGTTAAAAATAGTTAGCAAATTAAAATCATTTCATTTTAATGAAGGCAGTAAAACAAAAAATATATAAATATGTTGTCATTACTGTATCATTACATTAGAAGTACTAGAAATAATAGAATACGGCATCTAATTATTGTAATACAAAAACAGAAGAATAATTATATATATATATATATATATATTACATTTATTAAAATAATTTCTACAGTAATAAATGTGAATAAAAATGTATTACAGTGATAAGAATCATCATTAAAGAATTATTTAGACAGATTCATTACAGTAGTGGGAATTGGGTGGTAAAATGACTTTAATTGTCCTGAAAATAATGTTTTTTACTTCACGTAATCAATACTTCGAAACCGTTTTTGGCGTTAGGAATGTCAATGTTTTCATGGCCAGTTTGACTCCCATATTCCTCTTTTCACCAGCAGAGGACGCACTTCAGCTTTCCGATTTTTTTTTTTTGTGGTAAAGGCGGTCACACAACAGCAGGTTCACAGATTACATTACTGTAAATGAGCTTAATCACAGTGTTCACCTGAAAAAGAAATGATTAACTTTAACGCTATCTCACTGCCATAGAATAAAGTTTAAGTTGATGTCAAAGGTTCCTGTTCTGAAGCAGATGCATCTGTGTGTGAAATCTGTGTAGAATATGTGCTACGAGAGAGTAAAGGTTAAATGCAATTGACCGGGAGTGTCTTGTTTTACAGCAGGGAAGTGTGACAAAACGCTACATTTCACTTTTGATATTGCTCTGCTTAAAGATATACTTCCATGTGTTTTATAATTACAAATATAATGCTGCTATAATGTAGCCGAGTCATTTCATAAAAGTTTAGCTTGACTCTAATGATAAATTTGGAGTATTTTAGCTTCAGCTACAATAATTGAGGTTGCAAAGAACTTGCAGGTACTTCTGCTGTTCTGTTGTCTCCATCTACCTTTGTCTGTGTATGTGTTATTTATTGCAATAAAGAAGACTTTGTATTAAAATATGTGTGCTCTATTTAAGCCATATTCATATCGGCTTTCTCGAGATGATTCCCAGTGCTGCTACAAGAAATCTACCTTCAAAATCTAAACCACAGGAGTATATTTAGCTGTGGGAATGTGGTCAGGCACAGTTAAGATGTCACAAGTGCTCTCAGTAACGCTGTCAGTCTAAATAGTTTTCTAGTATGAATACAATATAACCACACTGACATACATTGACTTAATGGTTAAAAGTTTATTTTATTTAAATATCAAGTTAGGAGCATGTTGTTAAAATTTTATATATTAATCTACAATTTATTAACCCCTATAGTTTTGGCTATATTTATAATATTTGGTTGACATTGGGATGTAGGAAGTAAGATACAGAGACATGCTCATATAGATGAGTATGCAAGTGAGTGAAGTATATGCTCAGTATACATGTCACCTTTGTGTACATGTGACTTAACTAATTTATGTTTCTGAAAGTAAAATTATTGTAACAATCTTATTCTTGAGTGCTATTTATATAGTTAGTAGTAGTATAGCTTTCTCACATAACACATAAGGGTAATGTTGGGAATGAGATTTATGTTCGCTTAACTTCAATTTTTTTTTCTTTTAATTGAAAAAAATAGTTCACCCAAAAATTACAATTCTGTCATCATTTACTCACTTACATTTACTTCATTTACTCAAGGAAATTCATACATATTGGAAACTACTTGAGGGTGAGTAAATGATGAGAGAATTTTCATTTTTGGGTGAACTATTCCTTGAAGTCTACTACTGAGACCTTTATTTATTTTTATTCTTATTTTAAAGTAAATAGAGTACTTTTACCTGTTCTTTCTCACTACTGTAACATTAATATTTTTAAAATAATTTGAATAAAAACATCTGAAGCGCAATTAAATGCAATTTAACACGAAAGATTTTAAATTTAAAAACGAAAAAATATATTTTATAGTAATGCTATTTATTAAAAACTATAAAAATAAAAATCTAATTGCATTAGAGTCATGATGTCATTATAATAAAAAAGCACCACATGCATTTGTAAAGTTGATGTAAATCTACAATTTATTAGACCTCTATATTTATAGTTTTATTTACCATTTTTGTTGTCCAAAATGTCACCTAAAAATCGCTTGAGCATTATTCTTTTACTGTTTCTTCAAGCACATTACAATAGGCTACCTGTTTAATATAGCAAGTTCCCATGTGACGTCATAGTGTGACAACACGTCCCAAAAGTGACCCAAAAGGTCAAAATGAGGTCCGAGAACTGTAATATTTGATTTTTACACATAGAGAGAATGTTTTGTAGTTAATAAAGTTTGCCAATAAATTTTACATCAAAAATCAACCAACCGTGAGAAATAGGACAAGCTCCGCTAAAGAGGCGGAGAAACCCCCTCACCTTATTCAACATCCTTCCTCTTCAGCCGTATCATTGCTCGCTGGGTTCCCTCAAAACCACTTTAAAATAAACCCAGAGGTCAATCAAAACCTGAGAGGCCAACTTCGATACAACCTTTCATACGCCTTTCACCTCTGAAACATGGACTTGTCTTCGAACTTGAGTACGAACTCGTGCACAACTCTCGAGCCTTCGAACCGGTACCTGGCGTCGGCCGTGGTGTATGGCCTTGTCCTGGCCGTGGGTCTACCGCTCAACCTGCTGTCCCTGTGGATCCTGCTGCGCACTCACGGGTTCCGTTCACCGTGCGCCGTGCTCATGGTGAACCTCGCCGTGTCCGACCTGCTCCTCGCGCTCTCCCTGCCGCTGCGCGTCTACTTTTACGCAGCGCTCCAGTGGCCGTTCGGAGCCCCGACGTGCGCTGCTGCCTTGATGATGTTTCGCGTGAACATCAGAACGAGCTGTATCTTCATCACTTTAATCAGCGTGGACCGGATGATCGCCCTGGCCTTCCCTATGCGCTCCCGGTCTCTGAGAACCTCCGGGTGCGCGCTGAAGTGCTGCGCGGTCGTTTGGATCCTCATCACCATCCTTGGCATCCCAGAGATTATAAGACTCTACGGCGCCCTGAATGAGTGTCCAAACATACCGTGCTTTGAGACGCAAGCGAGCCCTAAAAACTCTCGAATCGTCTCGCTCTCACAGGCGATATTTTTATTACTACTCCTGCTGGTCAATATCGTCTCCACTGTCGTGGTCATAATCGTCCTGGGGAAGCGTCCCAACGATGGAGAGGCTAAGATTAACAACAAAATGAACGTGATACTGATTTTTGTCGTCAACATGCTGGTCTTTGTTATATTTTTCCTGCCGTTTACTTTACAACTCTTGACGTACAATGACAACAACAGCGGCGAGGTTATACGAGCTCTCGTCTGCCTGGCGAGTATCAACTGCTGTCTGGATCCACTCATCTACTACTTCTCTCTGGACTCTTTCTGGCAGGAGAAGGGTAAAAGACAAACGGATGCAGGCACTTATTCCCTCAGCAGGTCGATGGAAAGGTCTTGACAAGCTGAGAACAGTTAGGATAAACAATAGGCGTCTACGGAGCCCTCGATGGACCATGGCGGTGCAAACAATGTGAGAGGGATGGAAAAGTATTTTGTTTTTGGTTCGCAAAACCCTGAGAAAATTTGCTTTTGAATTGAAGTGAATGGCTGTAAAACTGGGACGCTTTTGAGATGTCTCCGACGTTATTTTGTGTAGTTTATCTATGGAACGCAAAACTTTTTTCGAGAGAACGCGACACTTTTTGTCTCATTATCACAATGTCCCTCGATACAGCAAGATAGAAAGTATTTGGGCACTTTGGACACAAAACGTTATCTGGACATTTTATGGGTATCAAAAATTAGTAAAACTTGTTCGTAGTTAATAAACTGCTGTGGTTAATTTCATTCATTCACTAGCTTGTTAAACGGCAACGTTTGTTGGATATTTTGTTTAAATGTTCCAAATGCACTGTGGTCTACTGAGCCTGTTTGGTAAGTCACCTATTGATTAGCCTTTGCATAATAATCTTTATATTATCAATAATAACTGCCCCGTGTACTTGAAATTTAAGCTTATCTCTGTTGGAGCCTTATGTAAAGATTTTAGAATATCTCCACAGTATACATTTTTGCTGATAATGTATAAAATATGTTTTAGTTGTATGCTTGTTTATTTTTTATGAGGATGGCTAGTGAACCACATTGAAGCAATGCTTTTTTCCACTTCCTGTTACCAAGGTGTGAAAACAACCTCTCTTTCAATGTGTTTAAAGAAGAAAAAAAAATCCATATAAGAACACTTCAGAGGAACTTGCTGTATATGTGCATCTGTTGTCAAAGTATGTCAGTCACAACCACAGAAATGTAAATTTACATAGGCTAGTGCAAGTTTTCTATCTATATTAGTAAACAGGAATGTCTCTGAGGTCATCGGAGATGCTGATGATCAAACTTAAACGTGATACAGGAATGCTGCCTTTATATGAAAACGAATGTATCCCTTTTTTGTCAGTATCAGTATCATATATGTTTACAGATGAGGTGGTTTCTTAATGTAAAACAGTTACAGTCAAATGTGCGGTGGTTTATACAGTGGTGTGATAAATGTCAAAGCACTTTTTTGTTCTGTCACCTAAAGTGTTTAAAATTGACTTTAACACAATAATGAATGTAAATAACCTGAAATCATCAATCTGAGGTTTCAGTGACTCAAGTAAATGTCTTTTCTCGTGTGTACTAATTGTTGCCGTAGCTATTTTTATATACTTATTATATTAAAAAGAAGTTTGCGTTAATACCCTTGGTTTATTTTTCAACATGTGTAATTTAAATCTGTCTGATCGGTTGCTTTGCAGGTGTCGTATTGTCAAGATGAATCACATTTCCTTTCTTTCTCTCCCTCTTATTTCCTGTTTAATGTGACAAATACTGTACCCACATACACTAAATACAAAACCGTTTTAATATGCCTGTCAAATAATGAGCATAAGGGTATTTCATACAATTTTTCTAGATAAACTAATGCACAATAGTGTGTTTTTGTTGTCTAGCTGTGACAAATCTGATAATCTTACATAATCCTAATAAACCTGTTTGATGAAAAATGTTTAGAAGTCTTAAACATGACTTGGCTGTTGAGAATTTGTTCTATAAACTGTGTTTAGATTTTGTAAACTAACACTGCTGATGCGTGAAACAGCAGGACTGGAACTATGCTGTGTTTGGAAGCAGTTTGTTGGCATATTTCATCAGCTATAAAATATCTTCAAAGTATCTCAACATGGATGGATGAGGTCAAAGGTCGGAAACAAATATCTTAATGGAACAGTGCATCCAAAAATGAAAATCTGCTGATTATTCACTCTGCATCTAAGATGTAGGAGAGTTTGTTTGCTCATTAGAACAGATTTGGGTGAATGTAGCATTACATCTCTTGCTCACCAATGGATCTCTGCAGTGAATGGGTGCCGTCAAATAAACTGCTGATAAACAGCTGATAAAAACCTCATAATAATTCACACCACTCCAGTCCAGTTTCTCCAAAACTCTTGGATGGCGTAAGGGTGAGTATATTGTCAGCAGATTTTTTAAAAGTATTAGTTATTATATTGCTCTCTGCATTTTTGTAAGTAATATTGTAGAGTTTACTCACATTAAAACAGTGAATAGTTAACGAAATATGCATATTTTGGGTTATAATTTATTTTAAGTTGTCCTTGTTACTTGTAATTATACATTTAAGTACTGTGCAATATTAATTAACTATATGTACTTATTATATGGTTAGGGTTAAGATTAGTGTTACTGGCATGCAATTAAGCATAATTGTTATAATGTAGTGTAAGTGCATGTAACAAAACAAGGACACCTTTACATAAAGTGTTACTAAAGTTTGTTATTTACTCACCATCAAGTTGTTCCAAACCTAAAAATTGTGCACAAAGCTTTTTTTAATTATTCACGACCCACTCACTGACTCAATTTTCCACAGTTTCTCAGTTAACACTGAATAATTTCTCAGTTTGCTCACCATATAAAGCTATCAAATGACTTCAAAAGAATATTTTTATGGTGCTTATTTGGCATCACTGAAAAAAGATTGTGTATTTGGAATGTTCCTTTTTGATTGAACTACTCCATTTGAATTAAATATTGCTCTCAGAAACCCATCTAGAAATTAGTATGACTCAGATTTATTTATTATCTTGTAATCTAACCTGAAACCCCAGAGTGAGCTAGGAGGATGGGAGTATCTAACGCAAGGGCACGATGGTGCAAGATAATTTCAAAGTCATGCATGTGCATAACGGTTTTTAGTGACATGTGTTTCACATGTATTTCATTTCCCCTTTCTTACGGTTTCACAGTGTACTAAAGGTCTGCTATTATACAGACGTCCTCTAGGCTTTGCAGAAGTTTCACCGCTGATTTAACATCAAAACTGGCTACGATGTGTGTTCTGTTTGCTGTTTATCACCAGGATATTTTTCTAAGATCTGCTGAGGGTGTAAAACAAGCAGTTATGCGGCAATCAAAATTTTTGTATCGTGCAATTGCTTGTGGTAAGAAAAAAAAAAAAGGGGTCTGCCCATAACAGAAACGACAAAAAAAAAAAGATGCGGCATAGCTAGATCTTACTGGTTTATTTACATGTTTGCTTCACCCAACTAAACAAGGTTTTTAACTTCAACACACACATAAACACGAAGAGCTTTTGAGATTGTATACATTAGTCCAGGACATGAATCTGGCCTAAGGCTTTGCTCATATGATAAGAAAATACTCAAACAATGCATGTGTAGTCTTGAAAAGCATGCAGAGAGAGAAGGAAGAAAAGAAGAAGTGGCACAGGAAGCATGTTGTAGAAGCATCAAAGTGGATATCGAGATACGTAGTAAACTAATACATGTGATGAATGTAATGATGGAAGCGATTTTTTTTATCAGATGCTTTAACGGTACAAGGATCAGTTAGGATATTCACGAGTAGTGATGCACCGAAAGAAAAGTGAATATTGAACACACAATTGTTTTTTCTTTTGTCAAAAGACTTTACCTTTGCAAATGTGTTGAGCACAATCAAACTCTCTTTATAATAATGTGCTTTTAATCAATAGTGTACACAAGGACAAACACTAAGTAAATGATTTTTGCAGTTCGGAAATTGGATGTTAAGAGAATGCTTTTTCGTGTCATTTCATGGTATTTTTGGCTGCAGTTTCGGTGCATCTCTATCCCAGAATAGATCTAAAAACACACAAATATATAAGAGAGTGAAGAGCAGTTTGATGGAGCACAAACAGCCAGTTACACGCAGGTACGAGCATGCAGGCATTGTGCAGCTTAATGCCCATGTAATCTTCTCATTTAAAGATTTCAGATGCTACTGTTACATTTTTAAATGCATCGATTTGAAAACGCTCATTATTGCGAATATGCAGAAACAAACTGTTCAGATATTGTCAAGGGAACATTTATAATGAATTACTAGGTACAGAGAGAGAGAAGTACAAAAAGAGAGAAATGGGGTGTAAAGGCATGAAGAATTAGAGGTAAAGAGTGTGATTTTCAAAGGGGTGTGGCTACCGAGACCAGAGTGTGTGGTCTCATCAGAAATAGGCGGGGTAAAGTGACAAACAGCTTACGGAGTCTCACAAATCACTGTCTCCAGCACAAAAGTGTTCTCAAAGTGACGGATTCGGTGACAGTTCTGTGCATCACGCTTGGTGATACCTAACAGGAAAATATAAAAAAATGTTGAACAATTTTTTTATATAAATTACAAAGGTTATTATAATTAGCCAAAGCTAAAACTGGATTTTATTATTATTATTATTACCTGAAATAAAATAAAATGCAATTAAATTAATTAATTAAATTAGTTAATTATTAATAAAAAAATCAGTAGTTATGGTTCTAAAATGACACTAGAAATCACTTGCATATTAGAAAATAATTCATATTTTTATATACACAACTACACATAGAAATAATTGACATTGATAGAAAACAAAAAATTGCTAGTTCACAAATAATTCAAAAGAATCACTAAGTAGCAGACTGAATTCAGATTTTGAAGAAGGAAAAAAAGACTGATAGAAAAAAAAAAGACTAATAATATTAGTGGTCCCACTTTATAATAGGTGGCCTTACTATGTGCTTACATTTAAATTAATAATTTGGTACAATGCACTTATTGTGTACATACGTTTTACATTTTACTTATATTTTAATCTGTAATTACATTTATAATTATAACGTTGGCCCATCCCTTACACCTTAACCCACCCTTAAACCTACCCATACACCCAAACCTGTCCCTAACCTTACCCGTATCCCACCTCAACAGCAGCAAAAGTGTTTTGCAATACAATATGACCACAATAACTACATCTTTTTGATGCAAGTACATAGTAGTTAAGGCCACGTATAAAGTGTGACCATATTAGTTTTATTACCAAATTTGAAAAATAATTTTTCAGTGAATTTATTTAGCCCAAGGATTACTATATAAGAACCGTAAAATACATAATGCAATCACAAAAATATAACAATTGAATATTCATGGACCATAATTTCTTCATTAAATCATATCAGTTTCCCCAAAGTTTGTGGTTGTCATGGATATTATCAAATTATATTCTCACAAAACGATCTTCGTAAACCAGGGAGAAGTTGATTGCTTAATACAGGAAGCCATATCGTGGGTGTTACTTAATTGTTCCGCTAATTTGCTGTAATGAGCTATTAAGCCGGACGTCAGTCAGATTTGTATGGCAGCTGTGAAGCCACACAGGAGCACAGCTTCCTCCCACCAAGAAGATGAAGAATTAATTATAGCGTAATATCGTATTGCCAAATTGGGCTTGAAGCTCTTGTTGCTGAGATGAAAAATGTATACCTTAGTTTGTAAAAATCAGTTTTAGGTGAACTATCCTATTAAATATGATGTAATTTTGACCTAATTTCAGTCCCATGATATGATGCACTCTATTGGAAATGGCCTTTGGCTGATCCATATTAGTTGACCACTATTATTCACATGATAAAAATAGACAAAAATATGTAAACTTACGACGGCGTGAGGTGCGACGGCGGAGCCTGTACGTATCTTTACCGTTACACAGACGGTAAATAAAGCGGCCGAGCTGATGCATATTATTAACACGGCCAGTCACGACCATCTCTTCCTGGACAATGTACGTCTGGGGGAGGTAAGTCCCTTTCTACAAAAAGATACAAAGGCAACATCATCAAATATATATATATATATAGTGCACATTTCAATCATCTTCATATATAAACAATACAGGTACCTTGACGTTGATGAGCAGTTCCCAGAGGTTACGTGGTGGCATGACCACGGTAGTGTTGAGCTCGATGACGTAACACTTATCTAAGGCAATGTCATGGTAAGCCGTCAGACCCTAAAAACCCAAACGCATCACATGAAAACATATTCTGCAGATGTATTAATATTAGTACATATGATGAGAGCTAACTGTGTTACCCTGTTGAAATCATGAATGATGTCAGCAGGGTCCGTGTTGCTGAAGTCGGGCACAGGTATGCTGATTTGCTCGTAGTTTTCCTTCAGGTAGATCCCAACGCTCTCCTCCAGCTCGTGAGACCCTCGCAGTGGAGCAGGCACCGAGTCTTCGTACACGACACGGCAGTGGAACCGACTCTGATCCGGAACCTGAATCACCATCACATACAATACATGATTTTAAATTATATGATGATACTGTTTTGATATTGCCATCACCTAAACCAAAAGCGCTGATAAAAACAACATAACAGATAACTTCCAAATAGGGTGAAAAATAGGTGGGAAAAACCTATGGATAGTCTTTTGGGCGCTTCTTTAGTGGGTGTCTCTTAATCTACAGTCTCACTGTAAAAAAGATATGTTGTGCTTGCAATATGAATAAAATGTGATCCTGGACCACAAAACCAGTCATGAGGTTTACACTTTATTTGAAATCTGAATAAATAAGCATTTCATTGATGTAGGGTTTGTTAGGATAGGACAATATTTGGCTGAGATACAACTATTTGGAATATGAGGGTGCAAAAAAATCTAAATATTGAGAAAATTGCCTTTAAAACCGTCCTTAGCAATGCATATTACTAATAGAAAATTACATTTTAATATATTTATGGTAGGAAATTTACAAAATATCTTCATGGAACATGATCTTAACTTAATATCCAAATGATTTTTGGCATAAAAGGAAAATTGATCATTTTAACCAAGGTATTTTTGGCTATTGCTAGAAATATACACATGCTACTTACTAATTAACTAATTGTGTTACTTTTTATGAAAAGAAATGCATTTCTGTTGCATTACTTTTTCTCATCTGGGTTGGGCTTGCTTGATTGTTTTTAATATATTTGTTTGCCATATTTCATGCCAAAAGAGAAAAGAATAACCCGGCTGAAGCAGGCTAAAGGAAAATTCACGTCTGTACAATAGAGGATGCGGCTCAAACAAACCTGGATTCTAGATTGCACAAGAATACAATGCAGGAGAACAAAGTTCAACACTACAAACACAAATGCTATGTATATCTAAAGTCATTTTTGCTTACTATTATGAATTGGATCATCGAAGGTCAGCAGCAAAGACATTGGTTAATACATTGGGATTAAATACATGTATATGTATAATATATTTAATTATTGAGGAATACTGAATCTACTTTTGTGCAAGTGTATATCTAAAACTACAAAAGCCATTGTGTTTACACAGTGCAGTTTTCTCAGTCAATAGACGGGAAAACAAAGTAATTCTATAAAGTAGTAGTTTATGAGTGAGTCACTGAATCATTCACTCAAACAACTCAAAAACAAATCACATAGCGGATGAATCATAGCAGCAAGCCATTAGCAAAACATTGAAGCTCTTGCTGAGACAAAAATAGAAAACCAGAACTAGCAAAGGCTTCAGCTTAACTAATTATACAGTTATAATTGTAAGCGTTAAGCCACTGCACGATTTTAGCAATCCAATATGTGTGACATGAATCTAATAAACTTGGGTAAGACATGCATGTAGACTGATGATGAAACAAATTGACTTGTATGCTACAATGCATGTTTCTATAGAAGAATAAAATGTCATCAGCATGTGCTAGTGGTAAACAAAAAGAGCACGATGAATCACACTTAGTTTTTATGGGTGCAAAGTGGAAGCAGCGAAAGAGGAAGGCACAAGAGCTTGAGGGAAACAGGTTTATGTTTAAGCACCATGTTACACTGATTTCATGTCATGTTTTTTTTGGCTGGTCAGTAAACGTGGGTCGTAGCAGCAAACACACTCTGTGACGATCATGCTGTGTTTCTGACAATAGCAGAAAATTATCAATAGACTAAAGGTCCTTGTACACTGAGTCCGACATTTTTTATATTTTCGTTTTTCCCCGTATTCTTCATCCTTTCCTATCATGATGCATGCTACAGATGTGAAAACCCAGAAAATCAAGCCTAATCTGAATTTTTTTGTGATGGACGAAAATTTCAGAGGAAGTATGTAAACGTGACTGACACAACATGAGGTCGTATTTATTTTTTAACATGCAAAAATGCCATACTCAGTATGCAATAACCTTCACTTTGTTCACAAGACTGTGACAACAGCCATGTTTGAACCACTCTCACCACCGATTAGAGGTCATGATGACAGAAATCACCACAACTGTTCTGTCTGGGACAGCCAAAAATCATGCAGTGTTATGGGGTTCATGCCACTCTATAATTGTGTGCTACCTGAGGAATGATGTAGTAGCGGTAGATATAAATTGAAGCATATATCAAACTGCAGGTGAAGACAATCAGTGCAGTTGTGAGACAGCAAAGTCCACTCAGAGAGGAGCGTTTCCGTCCGACAGGCAACACCAGCTCCTCTTCCACCTACAAATACACACACACACACACATTTATAGCATATTAGGGACATTTACACATTTTTATTTTCCTTTGCACGCACGGCCTAATTTGAATGAAGACGTTTAGCCCCTTAATGAAGTTGTTTTCATCAAGAGCTCCTCCCACAGGTCTCCACAAAGTAGGTCATTTTAGGTTGTACTATCTCTGCAGGGATATTTGGTCTTTACCAAGATGGCAAAACCCAACGCACACACATAAATACACACACAAAGCAGTAATGAATTCATCATGTCCTCAATATACCGTGCCACTTTCAGTATGATCACCCACACGCTGGGAGACACTCACTTGTATGCCGAGCAGCCAAGAATGGATTATTCAGTTCTCTCGTACTACAGCGAGAAATTATTAGATGAGAGATGCCGATAGGCAATGACTAATAACGCCCCCAGTCTTGCAACCCATCTGCCAACTGCACAGCACATGGCCTGATCTGGCCTCATTCTTAACTCGCACACGCAAGTTTGGTTTGAAATCATGATAGTGACTTCCTTTTGACTTATCAGCCTATCGTTTTTACTCAATTGTAATTATATTTGCCATATTTGAAAAATGCTACATTACAAACATTATTTGTTTACAGTGAAGTCTGTATCTTTTTTTTCCTTTCCTTATTTCATATTTTTCAGCTCTGGATCCTCAGCACCTACGGCCTTATGGGAAAGCAATGCACAATTTAGCATCTCCATGCATGCAGAAAGTCATCCAGATATTGCTCCCATTGCCATACCGTTCCCCTTAAGTTATGAAAACATTATTACTAAATACAAAGGTTATAGAAAACATTCAGTGAATGTAGTAAGCAGTGATGTTTAAAAACATTAGATGGAAACATTTCAGTATAATATTCCAAAAACAATGCGTAGGCCTAAATAATATTTCTGCGCTAATGTTTTGAGAATGTTATTAAAGACCAGATAACTTTGAACAAGCGTTCTGTTAATGTCACTGATTTGTATGTAACTTAAAAGCGTTGCCAGAACGTTATGACAACGTTCCCTGCCTATGTTTTTGAATACTGCATGCTCAAACCCATTTGACATGATTTTTGCATCTTTTATAGTAGGGAAGTATGCATATGCTGACAAAAGGAATAATCAGAGATGCTAGTGGGCAATGAATTACTCAGTTCACCTCGTTTTTTTCATAGTTAGGAGGTCATTTGGTCCCTAAAGACAGCAAAACCCACACATACACACACTGATATTAAACCGCTAAAGCTCACGGAAGTCATTTCTCCTCACCGTAGCCATCTGCCATTTTGTCTCTATTGGATTTGTGTCTTATGTGTGTGTGTTGCCTAGACACATAAACCTGTGCTGCACTGTCAAATTTCATCCCTTGTCATTATAAGCGCTTATAAATAAAGATCTAAAGCTTTGACAATAACAGTCAAATAATTCATTTTAGGTAATATATTTTAAAATTAAGGGCAAGATGTTTTAAGCTATTTTATATTAGTTTAACCAAAGATGTTCTTAAATTAAATTCTTAAATTAGAGCAATTAAAATATCACACATTTCGAGCACATAGGGAGATCTAGTGCACATTGTATGGCTGAGATAAACATGATGCATGTTATATGGTGTGATTGGTGCAGGTGCTGCAGCATCCATGTCCTCTTGTTATGAAACCAAAGGGCACATCCCTGTATTTCAGGGGGAAAAAACTACAAATACATTAAAACGAGCCAATGGAGCATCATCAATAGATCATAATCGCCCCATCAAATTACACAATAAATGGTTTACCCTGGATTTTCTTTCCTTTCCGGCTTTTGGTTCGTTTCAACCACTGTTTTCCGTGACATTTCAGATGATGCACACAAAAGAAACGAAACTTACGTGTGGATGCGGTATGAATATTTGAGTTTTATCTCCATCACCCTCCTCTTTCTCGGCTTTTTGTCCCGTGATGGGCTGAAAGCTGATCTTCACCATGATGAAGAAAAAACGCTGTTTTTAGCGAGAACGCAGATCCTTTGTACCCCTATTTGCCGTTTGTTACAATGGACCGGATGAATGTATTATTTATTTATATATTTATATTTAAAAATTGCTCTTAAAGTCACAGTCCCAGCGACACTGGTGATGATGCGCGCGACCCAGAACGAGCACGCGCGCACGTTTTGTATACATCACGCGTTTACGAATATAGGTTTTTAAGATACACAATTTTGTTTATCGATCTAATGGTAATACTACGTTACTCTCATATAAGCCATATTAAAAATGGCTAACAAGTTAAAGACGATACACGCTATCTAAAAGTTCATGATATAATGGTATTACCTTTTTACAATGTCCAATAATTTTAGTGAATAAACACTGCTAATCAAAGAAAAAAAGACAGTAGAATCGGTTATATTATTCCAAACTTTATTTCCAACTGTTAGTCTGGCTACTGATTGACATTTCAGATGATACTCCACCGTTTCTGAGCCCAAGTCTTATTACTCAGGCCAGATCTACATAGGTTAGACTGGACTGTTTCATTGAACAGATAGCAGGCCAAGAGGTTTCTAGCCCGTCCGTTAGACGTCCATGCGTAATCTAAGGCTGCAAAATAGAAACATGCACTGATATGCAGGTAAATTTGCTAATTCTCAGAATTCTTAATGCTCTGGGCCCATTATGATGTCAGGCATACAAGATGACTGTGATTGTACATGTGCCAACCAAGGGTGAGCTGCCCATCACCACATGAACAGTATATGCTTAGACTGAAATATGAAAAAATTTACATCTTTAGACTACGTAAAGTTTATTGTAGATTTCACTAAAATACTGTTATAGACATGTCAATCCCTGTTATTCTGACCAGTACTGTAAACATTCGGCAGAACATGTTTTATGGTTCAGGTAATGTTCTGCATTGAAAATGAATAAGGGTTTTCTTAATGAATAACGCTTAGGGGAGAAATGAAAGGTTTTATGGTAGATGATTGTGGCTGTTTTGTGAGTAAAAGCAGTAATGCCAACCATAATTCGAAAATGATCAACCAAACCCTCCAAATCACTTTCAGTCTTGTGTGGTTTTTCATTTTTGCACCAGGTTTCAAAGTATTGCATGGCAACCCCCGTCAACCACTGCACTGTTGTTAAAACAAATCTAAATAAAAGATTCATAAAAGGAAATGACTGCTAGAATTTTCCCTCAGCAGCCACAATCAGGTGCTAATATGAGCCGTTTCTCTACATCGAACCATTTCAGATTAGTCTGCTGCTAGCAAAATCACACTCATAATTTTTTTCCCCCCAACTAAAAACCTCCTGAAAGGAAGATGATTCAGTATGAAAGCTGGTGAATTTAGTCAAATAACACAAAACCAGTAAAGAACTTGACCAGGTCACATTTCAACCCAAATTCAAAAGAAAGATATATTAAATTATAGTTTGTGCGTGGTTATGTAACTTAACATTTGTAACAATTGACAATTTTGCCTCAATTTCTGTAATGCATAATTTACAAAGGTCTGTATACAAGTATATATTACAGTAAAACTGTTATATAAAATAGTTTTACTGTAATATTTATTTAAAATAGATTTTTTTTTACTTTAAACAAGTAAAAAAATAATGTAATTTAAGTTATATAAAAAAAAGACAATGAGACTAATGAAAATGACAGAAAATATATATATATATTTTTCTTTTGATTTTGGGGCGAACTGTGACCTAGACGTGTTTCTTTGTGAGAGTTCACCCACGAACGACCTACAAACTAACTAAACTAACTAGGTATGAGTGGTGGGTTAGTTATACTGAAACTAGTATTAGAAGTCCAAAAAAATAAGTCACAGCACAGATCTTAAGGTCACAATCACAGACAGCTAAACTTTCCATTACACCCACTCTGCACAGTGACTAATGATGAGAAGATAGACGTTGTTAAATCAGGTTCAACATCGCAGCCACAACTCTAACAAATCACTAAACCCTCCTCAGTCAACATATGTACTCATTTCCGCCTTTGAAAATGAATCTGACAGCAACCATAAAGACGAAAAAGCCTATGTACAAGTTCACTCACTCAGGATAAGCGAAATGTGCAAAGCATGATCAGATTTATGCGTCACATTTGCAGTTGTTCACCTAGTCGACAATGAGCAAAAGAGCTGACAGGAGTGTGTTTAAGTGCTTTTTGCATGTCAAATTTCCTGGAATTCATTAATATCCAATTAGCATCAACAGACATTTGAGTGTATGTTTGTGTATGAGGTACAAAACCCTCCTCCTTTATGTGCAATAAAGCAGCAGCATCTACATCCGTCTTTTCTGTTCATTTTGCTCGTTTTTTGAAACATGAGAATAAAACATTGTAGGGGGAGAGGTTGAATGTCCAGCGAAGCAAGACTACTTTTCATCCTCGTCGTCATATTCCCGCTCCCACCGAGCTCAAACGGCATTTAACGGTTCCTGCAAAACACAAAAACATGCCCAGCGCTGCGGCCACTCAACGTCCCAGAGAGCCAAACATCGTCCAGACACTGCCTAAAACACTGTCTAGACGTCCTCTATGCATTCGTATACATTTGTGAGCCTTTTCAAGCATCCTGCGGGGTTGGCCTCTTGAGGTCTCGGATCTGTTTGATGAGATAGGTCTTCTCGTCGCTGAACTGCTCGTCCTCTGTGCGGTCGTTCTGGAACTTGCTAAGGAACTCGATGAGTTTGGTCTGGTTCTTCAGTAAGATGTCGAGGATGGGCTGGGTCTTGTTCGGATTGGCCACAAACACCTAAAAGCATAGAGAAAGAACTTATATTAAAGGTTGAGGCCAGTTTTACTACTGAACTGGAAAAATTCAGCTGACCGTTCATACCTTAAATACATGAAAGGCCTCAAACTGGATGTTGCGGCTCTTGTCTCTCAGTAGGTTCATCATGAGTTTGAGGTTCTCTGGTTTGCTTATGTACTTTGTCATTATAGTGAAGTTGTGCCTGTCCAAAAGCAGCTCTCCCAAAAGCTGAGACAAAGAGAAACAACATTATAAAAATAAAGATCTAGTTGCTATAGTAAACAGGCGCAGAATTCAGTTTAAATGCATTATAGAGCTGTACCATACCACAGCAACTATACACATTAACAGATATATAGATATATCAAGGATTAAAAAAAACAACAACAAACAATTATTAAGCTGTAAATTAGCATATCAGACACTGAAGACTGGAGTAATGATGCTGAAAATTCAGCTTTGCATCACAGCAATAAATTACATTTTAAAATTATGTATATACAAATAGAAACCAGTTCATTACAATTGTAATATTTCTCAATATTCTCAATTTTTATTGTATTTTCGGTCAAATGACTGAAGCCTTGATGAGAGATTTAATATATTTACAAAAATAAAATAAGCACAAACAACACAAAGATTTACCCATTTCGTACCTTTAGTGATTGCCTCTTAGTCACATAGTTTTCTGAGTGAAGAAGTTTCTCATATTCACTAAAGAACTGAGGAGCCAAAGTGGGGAAAAAGACAGGAAAGAGATATACAATAAATATAAAGTTGCTTCTTTTACATTAAAGTGGCATTTATTTATTTCCAAGCAAAGCCCTTTACAAGAAATGGTTTGTTTGAGTTTAAATGTTAAGAACAAATTATTACAAAGTATTTGAACACGTGGTTGCCAAATGTTACAGAAAGCAATCCACAGTTAATCTGAAGAACATGAGGGGAACTGACTTCATGCATAAAAAAAAACATCTATTAAAATCTAAGAAAAAGTCATTGTGCAAATATGATGACATGAAGTTAGCTCTTCTGAGAAAAGCTCTAGTAGCATTTCTTGGTATCTTGTTATGTCTTAATGAATTAAAACATTTTTAAAGTCAGGCATAAGTGGCCATATACTCCTTGGGCCCACTCAAAATTCGAATCACTTCCAATTGCATCGATTTTGACATTAAATGCGAACAAACAGTTCTGAGAAGAACCCACTGCAGATTGATTGACAGATCCAATCAGACCCAAAAACAACAGACAATGACGGAAAGCAAACCAATGAGAGAAGAGTCCGTGACTCACTCTGTCATAGTGCTGCTCCAGAAACTCAGCGCTGAGCAGTTTGTGTCTCGTCAGCAAATCCTGGAAGAAAACCAAACAAATGGAATTCACCAGACATAATAATTAGATGCCACCCAGACAAAACAAACACTCAAAGCTTGTATATTTACAAAGACACTAACTTTAAAAGTGGCAAATGCATCAGAGGCAATGTCGAAGGTGGACATCTCCACGTATCTGAAGAAATCGTAGAATTGCTCGGAGGAGAGGGTGATCTTGGCCAGAGGCTCGTGCCGTATGCATTCCCTCAGCATGATCCCACAGTTCAGAGCGATGTCTGGAGACTCGTAACTTTAAAAAGGACAGTGCTCAACATCAGAAACGTGCTAACGTTCATGCTGCTCAGTTCTTTTCCATAAGATAAAACAAAGTTGTCAATGTTGTCAAGCTCCAAAAATGACAAAAGGCACCACAAGAGTAATCTATACTCATTTCAAACCCTCTGATGTCATATGGCCTACTTTTAAGGTGCTTTATTTAGATTAAGCCTTGGTCACCATTCATTTGCATTGTATAGAAAAGCATTAACGTGTTAACAAAAAATTAATATTTTGACAGTAAACTACCAAAATATTCACATTTCAGAAGATATCGCTGTTGCACCCACAGAGCTCTAGTTTACGCATAAGGTTATCTTAAGAGCAATGTGGGATTAGAACAACCTCATATTAGTCACCAAACCAGTAAGATTTAATCTGAACAACAGCCTCTAATTTGCCAATTTAGCCAGTCTGACAATTTATATACATTAAATAAATCAAACGAATGTCTTCAGAATGTATTTGTGTAGTGTCTCACCCTTTAAGCAGCATGAAAAGTATATTTTGTTGAGTGCACAGGTATTCAACCGTAGGTGTCCGTGTGCCGATCTGACGTCTCAGAATATTATTAAAGATCTGTGCCACATCTTTCTTGCCCTGAACACAAATAACATGCAGAACAGTTACTAAAAAGCTCAAAAAAAAGCTGGCTAAAAAGCATGCTTTTCACAAACTTATGCAATTACAGAATTTTACGTTGGTAATTACTTACGTTTTAATTTGGCATTTTTTTTATTTATATAAATAAATAACAAAACAAATTTTAATGGCTATTCTTAGTTTCTGTTAGTAAATAAATGGTTTATAAATGACCAGCTTTGTCATTTCAGCCTCAAAACCACAAAGGTTGAACACCTCCACATCACCGTGTGATTCATTTGTCAGGCGTAGGTTGTTTTGACTCGCACTTTGCAAAAAAGTGTCTCCTAAATGAATAAATGTAAATGTCTTAATGTCATTTTTAAAAGAACAGCATATGAGAACCGCTCGGAAGATTTTGAGTAACTTTCTGCAACTTTGTGAAATTTCGTGTCGTTTTCTGACCTAGTTAATTAAACTCGAAAGTCTATAAAAGCACCTCAAAGTCGATGAGCTGCAGATCTGCAACGAGGATGCTGAGCAGGCCGCTGTTGTAGAGCTCCTGAGCGAGCTGAGCCACGGCTTCTGTCTGCGGCTCCTTCTCATTCGTGCCGTAGAGAATCTCCTTCATGGCCAGCAGAGATTTGGAAACCTCTTCAGAGGCCTGCAGACACAAACCCCTCTTATTAACGGATTTTAAGGGTTAATAGTCATAGCACAAGCTCAAACACATTGCAGATTTCTGAACACACTGCATAGGTCTTTAGTACCTTTTCAGCCTTCTTGTCTGAAATGTCCTGCTTCTCCAGAATGGTCATGTTGTCTTTTAGATTCTTCACAATGTCCGCTGGACACTTGTGAGACTTACCGAAAGGGAAGGGCATGGCAACGCGTTACCAGGGCAAACAGTTAGCAAAGAGCCCACCTGTAAAAAGTCAAAGAAAAACAGAGAATGTCAAAAAATTACCTCAAAAGAATTAACGAACAGACTCAAAAAACCAAAAAGACCACAACAAAATAACAAATAATAGAATGTACAACCAACTTAAAATCAGAAAAAGGAAAATGTAGCTCTTAATGGTCACAGAAAGCAAGAATGAACAAGGAAAATTAATAAAAGAATGAACAAATGGAAGAAAAAGTGAATGAATAAAACCATAAAAAAATGACAAATGATGTACGCATACACACAAACAGAAAAATAAATTAAGAAACAAACTAATACAAACATACAAAACAACGAACACATGAAATAATAAAATAACAAATCATTAAAATAACAAACAGACGAATGAACAAACATAAAAGCATGAAATGAATTAATGTATAGATGAAAGAACTAAAGAACATGCATTAAAGGCTGAACTAACAATTGGAAAAGCAAATGAAAGAATGAATTAACAAAATTCAATATTAATGTGCTCAATGAACTAAAAGAATGACTGAATAAACAAATGGAAAACATGAAAGAATGAACAAACCAATGATAAGTTAAGTTAATCAAGGAACTAAAGAGGAAACATGAAAAATGTAACAACAAAAAACATCAAAACATGAACCATCAAAAAGTCAAACAAATAAATGAATGAACAGACAAATTTAAATAACATTTTTATTTATGTTTTTGACAGATGATTATCCAAACTGCACTTAAACTTGCTTTCTTTGGGAATCAAACCCATGAACTTGTGCTTTCTAGTGTCATGTGCTACTGTTGGATGGTAAATGAAATAATACAAACTAGAAACAGAACAAACAAATGAAAGAATGAACTATTGGAAAAAATAATTAAGAGAATGATTTGGCTAGCAAGTCAACAGAAACAAAAACTAAATAAGTCAACTGGAATAAGCATAAGTTCCATGCTCACCGCCAACAACAAAACCCTGAAATTCAAGCTAAGACATTTCAACTGACATAAGGAGGTAGATCAGTAGATAAAGTTCAAGACTGGAATCCAGAATCATCACACTGAACAAACCAGACTCTGTACAAACTGATCAATCCAAGTCAGCATCAACCACACCCTACATATACAACAGAAATACATGCATTGCTCACTCTGTAGTAACCATGTGCCACAAGCTGAATGCCTGTAGAGTGCAGCTTCACATTTGCTGTTCAAAACACACACACACACACACACACACACAGGTGTCTCGAACAGTGCAAATGCCACAAAGCCGTCAAAGCAAACAGGAAATGTTCAGCAAAAATAGCTTCTTCAAGACCAAAGCACTAAAACTCCAGCACGCTTTATATGAGATGAAACAGAAACACAATAAATATACTAACCTAAATACAAGCCATTCATAAATGCTGCAGTTTTTGCCATAACCTCCCTCGAAACCCCACAATTACACTGTCATTAATAATTATTATTACTATTAATCTGCCACATATGCTCTGAATACCGCAGCTTGTTGGACCCGTGCGTCAGAGGACCATAAGTCCAGCCAGTTAATCTCCACGCAGCTTGTGCAAGTTAGCCAAATCCTTGACCTGGTGACCACACTCGCCATGTCTGCCCCAACACAAATCTGAACCCAGACAGATGCCATGGCTCGCTGAGACAGATGACTGGCATACTGAGATACATGCAAATGGATGCATCTAAACAGTCACTTCACAGGAGCTGCATGTGATTAATTACAGGTTGTCTGATCAGCCATGTTATGCTAACACCAATTATTGTTGTTGAACCTGATGTTAATGTGTGCATTACCAGCAAAAACTGAAATCAGAAATCAATAAGATTTACTGTCAAGTTCAACAATACTGTACTAAATTATTTGCAGGAGACTGGGGTTGGTTGTCACATGCCACAAGGGCAACATCATCTAGGTGATTTTTTTTTTTTTATGTTGGTTTTAGTGTCACAGTGTATATCATATGTTGTAATTCTATACTCTCTCTGTATATATATATATATATATATACACCTATATTAATCAATCAATAAACTTTGTTAAAGAAAGTTGTTTTTTTTAATCATCAAATAAAAACAACAAAATATAAAAGAGTGAATTACTGAACTTACATTTATTATTAAGGAACTTGGATACTGCCTATGTTTATTTACAAATGTTTTTAAATATATAACCTTTATTAAGTAAAAAAAACATTATCTTTACTATAAAAATTTTTAAAATATTTTAAATAAAATTTCTACAATTAATATTAATAATATTACTAATGTTAATTACAAGAAAAAGGTAAAAAAAATATTTAACGACAAGCTGATGCCATCTCACAATTATCATAAGGCTACTTCAGTGATATTTTAGTATCTAGTAAAAGGTTCAGGAGAGAACTAATAAAAAAATCAGCAACATGCATGCTTGGGTCCTAACTGTAGATCTTTTATTGTAATCTTTTTCACTCACTTCGTGAGAAAATACTGAATAAAAGTGTAGATGAGAATATAGATAAACCCACCACAATGCACTGCACAGTCAAATTATACTTGCAAGAGCAAACTGTTAATATCAACACACAAAAGATACAGCAACAAGATCTATGCAAATCAGCAGAAGCTCTGCAGCCCATGTCTAAATGTGATATGAACCCATGAACAAAAGTTCAATCTGAGTGACAGAGGGGCTTCACTTGGGCTCTGGCTCAAACACAGTCAGCAGTCTACCTAGAATCATCCTATAATGATGATTCACTGGTTCGTGCCTATGATTGGGCAAAACCGCTCACTTGGTTTGAGACACAGCTCAGTACTTTTGCGCAAGCCAGGCCTAGTGTGATGGATAAAGATGAGTCAGGCCTCTTGCCATTTTTTCTTTATCTTTAAATGAAGGCGGTACAAACCACAAAGGATATTTGTGGCTGTTGCATATGATGGCTGTAATAGGCCTCTGCATGCACTTTACAATACTGAGCTTCACAACAAGAACCAACAAAAGAGAAGTAAACAACATCACACCTTTTTTGGGTCTCCTTCGGCCTTTTTTAAAGAACAGCGGTGTACGTCCTGGAATATGATTTTTGCGTGTGCTTTCTTAGCCTTTTTTAGTGCGGACAACCGTATATGTGTGTGTATGAGTGTATGTGTGTGTGTATATTCAGGCTACAAGCACCACTGCGCGAACAGCAGCGAGAACTTCCGCAAACCTGCAGCGAGGAGGATTTCAAAATAAAAGCCCCCGACGCTCTCAGAGATCTCTGTGGACAGAATAAGTTTAAATGCAAAATATAAATGGGCATCGCAAAAGAACACATAAATTATCTTTTTTTTTAATATAAATGGGTCACTGCCATTATAATAACAACAACACAAAATAACTAAATTTGCGGGGAAAAAAATAATTAGAAAAATAAACAACCTCCAATGTTAACAACCTTGTCCAATATCAAAAAGTTTGCATACCGTCCTCCACCTGGCTCTTACTCACTTAGAAAACAAAGACTCTTATGTTAGAATGCTGTTCATTGACTTCAGCTCAGCATTCAATACAATAATCCCACAACAGCTCATCAACAAACTAAACCTTCTGGGCCTTAACACCTCCCTTTGCAACTGGATCCTGGACTTTTTAACTGGAAGACCGCAGTCAGTCCGTGTCGGCCACAGCACCTCGAGCACTACCACACTGAGCGCAGGTGCCCCACAGGGCTGTGTGCTCAGCCCGCTGCTCTTGACGCTGCTGACCCACGATTGCACTGCCAAGTTCAGCTCCAAGCACATCATCAAGTTTGCTGATGACACAACGGTGGTAGATCTCATCAGCAACAACGATGAAACACACTACAGAGGGGAAGTGGCACAGCTGGTTGAATGGTGTGGTGCAAACAACCTGTTCCTCAATGTGAGTAAGACAAAAGAGGTTGTGATGGACTTCAGGAGGAATTCTGTTGACCACTGACCATCGACAGCCCGGCTGTGGAGAGAGTCAGCAGCACCAAATTCCTAGGAGTGCACATCACGGAGGATCTCACCTGGACCACCAACACCATTGTCACTCTCCAAGAAGGCACAACAGCACCTACACTTTCTCCGCCGGCTGAAAAAGGCAAGTCTCCCTCAACCCATCCTCACCACATTCTACAGGGGAACCACTGAAAGTGTGCTGACCAGCTGCATCACTGTCTGGTACGGGAACTGCAGTGCCGCAAAGATCATCTGTACTCTCCCCTCCCTTCTGGACATTTTCCTTGCACGATGCTCAGGTAAAGCCACCAGTATCATGAAGGACCCCACCCACCCAAGCATCAGAGCCCGCTCTGCAAGACTGCTCAACAGCTTTTTCCCCCAGGCTGTGAGAGCCCTCAATTCCAACCACCTCACCCCCCTCTGAAATCCTTATTCACCATGTAAACTGTTGAAAAACTTTTGAGTGCGCTACACAAAGGTGAGTGGGCTTGACAAGCCACCTGTAGTAACGCATTCTTTCATCTCTATATGCACCAGACACTTTCCTATAAACACTACATGTACACAGAAAACATTGTGCACCTCTGAGTGTGCTACCTTCAGGTGAGTGAGCTAGACAAACCACCTGTAGAAACACTCTTTTCTCTCTGCACCAGACACTTTCTTATTAACACTTATTAACATGTTACAAGGACCTAATAAAGGTTTAAATGTTTACTTGTCAATGCACCACAAATCATTTGGCACTAATTGCTTCTTAACCTTTAAATACCTCTTCTGCACATTATCATGACAGTTATTATGTAAACTACTTGTATGGTATGTCTTAGGTTATGTGTATGCATAGTCAGTTATTTATGGTACATGTATAGGTTTAAAAAAATTGTTTCTGCGTCTAGTTTATTTGGGTTCATATTTATGTTTCGTTCCACTGTATGTCCACACATGTAGAGGAATGACAATAAAGCTAGACTTGACTTGACTCTGATTTAGGAACCTCATTTCAAAGCAAAATGGTCTGCCGCCTTCTAATGGTTAAATACTATACTTAAACGACCCGTAGAGATGCAAGATGCTGTGTATGTTCTAGAGTCTAGACAGAATGAAGAACAGGATGTTTATTTGTAAAATGGTCCACGCACAGGATATGTGGTTACTGTGTGATTACACCTCCGAAAATCCTGAAAGTAGAAATAGCTTTCTACCTGCAATAAAAAGTTCACAGCACAAGTGAGAAATTGAGGACAGGCAGAAATGTAATATTCATTTGTACTGCTTCATATTCATTACAAAAAAACTCAATAGAATTGTATAAAACTACAAAAATACGCATTGCTATTGTGCGTAAACAACTGTGAGAAAACCTTTTTTGGGGGGGGGGGGGGGGGGGAAATAGAAATTTATTTTGTATTTCTAAAATTA
>JAUMHE010000067.1:19482532-19494744 GCA_032359235.1 Enteromius mattozi
CCCCCCCCCACCCCCCCCCCCCCCCCCCCCCCCCCCCCCCCCCCCCCCCCCCCCCCCCCCCCCCCCCCAAAGAGACATTTAGTGTGTATTGCTAAAATGACAAAAGCACAAAAAACCTATATTTTGTTTCAAATGTTTTTTTTATATATATAATGTACTTGTAACCCTATCCCTACAAAACAGCAAACCCATCGGAATTACGTTAAAAAAGGCAATTAAATAATTGCTTTGATTATGTTGCTAATCAACTTTTATTTTCTAGTGGTTATATACACTATTTCTTGAAAATAAAAAGTCTTTATTAAGAGCTTAGGACCCATTTTTTGTACCCTATTCATAGCATAGACGTATCCGTATCTATTTTCATAGCAAGCGCTTCAGCGAGAACTTCCGCAAACCCGCAGCGAGGAGGATTTCAAAATAAAAGCCCCCGACGCTCTCAGAGATCTCCGTGGACAGAATAAGTTTAAATACAAAATATAAAGAGCATCACAAAAGCACACATAAATTATTTTTTTAATATAAATAGGTCACTGCTATTATAATAATGCTATTCATAGCATAGACGTATATGTATCTATTTTCATAGCAAGTGCCAGGCGGCGATAATGCTCCAGAAACGCTTACAAGAGAGCGCAGAAGAAGAGCGCGACTCGGAAGCGCATTGAGCGGAAGTGGTTTTTTTCTCGCTCCTCGTGTCGCTCTTCCTTTCCGCCTGCTCGAGTGCGCCATTCACACACACGCTGCGAAGGTAACGATGAAAAACATGTTTTTAAGCGTTTATACCCCTTCCTCCCTCATCAAAGTATGCACATCTGGTTGTTAACATACTTATATTCACATTTCAAACCACGTGTGTCATATGTAGCTCGTCTAAATGGTGAATTTGAGCGTGTTCTGTAAGCGGTCCGTGATTCCGCTGTTCTTCCATTAGAAAAGACCATGAGCGAATCCACTCATGTGTCTCTTTGGCACTTTAGTTTCTGTTTTTCATATAATGTAACAGTTAGTAGAATCATGTTAACTGTATTATTGGAGGTGCTTCGCCTGCATTTTAAAGTATTTGGAGCGCATGGGAATAGTTTGTGGCCATAGTCATAAGACAGGTAATGGTAATCGTATTTTAGATGTCAAAAGAAATTGAACCGTTTTATGCGTTATATACTGTATCAACCGATCAATACTTTATTTATTAAATTTTATAATACTTCAGAAGTAGTGTTGCCATATTAAAATGTTGTCACTCTTGTTGTTACTGAATTTTTGCACTTCAAACCTAGTTATTTGATCATTTTGGTCATGCATTTGTGTAAATACTTTGAGGTTTTTTTTGGGACTCCCTTATGATATTCCCTTTTGTTTTAAAAGATGGCAGAAGATTGGGAGGCTGTGCCAGCTGTTGCTGAAACACCAGAGATCAAACTCTTTGGCAAATGGAGCACAGATGATGTGCAGATCAACGACATCTCCCTGCAGGTAGGTTTTCATGGACTTGGACATGTGAGAATTGCTTTTTATTTGCCATATCAGTCCTGATATTATGAAATGAGTCTCATCTTTTTTTGCTAATTGAGTTTATACAAGAAAATATTCTATATATAAATGTATTATATTTCTAGCTTTTGTGAGAGATTGAGCATAATGCAATATAATTAAGAGATGTCCAATAACATTCTTCACAAGTCTAATTATATTTCATACTTTTAACCTATATAGATATGTGTGGTTAATGTAGTAAGCTAAATTTAAGTTATTTTATGTCTATTTTGAAAGATTATGTTTAGATTAAGTTTAGTAAAGAGATTAATGCATGAAGACATGTATTGTGACCTGAATTGGAATGTTTCTAGAAAAGCTATAAATAAGATAAATAAAGTGCATGTAGCACGTTTTCAGTAACATTTTAATCACATTGATATTTTAGAGGCTGGAGAACTTAACATGGCTGCTGTAATACACTAAGGTTGAGCAACTCAACGTGTATGTCTCTCTCTTGTTAGGATTACATTGCCGTGAAGGAGAAATACGCCAAATACCTCCCTCATTCCAGCGGCAGATACGCAGCCAAGCGTTTCCGTAAGGCTCAGTGTCCCATCGTGGAGCGTGTCACTAACTCCATGATGATGCACGGACGCAACAACGGCAAGAAACTGCTGACCGTCCGCATCGTCAAACACGCCTTTGAGATCATCCACCTGCTCACCGGCGAGGTGAGACAACTGTTCTCCAAAGAAATTTATTAATACCTGGTTGCTTTTGTTCTTGCTTAAATTTATAGTAGAATGTCAATTTTGTGTTACAAATGATCAAACTACTTCTAAGATGCTGGGACTAGCTAATTAGTAGACAATTTTTATGTCCTTTTTAGAATCCTCTGCAGATCCTGGTGAACGCCATCATCAACAGCGGCCCTCGTGAGGACTCCACTCGTATCGGACGTGCTGGAACCGTGAGGAGACAGGCTGTTGATGTGTCACCTCTGCGCAGGGTCAACCAGGTCCGTTTGAAGAGTGTGCCAAAAAAAAAATGGGTTGAAGTGTTAATTGTGTATTGGCTAAATGTATTTTTAGAGTAAAAAAAATACCAATGAGATACTTTCAATGGGACGAGGAACATGGCATTAAGAAAATGCATGTTGACTTGTTGTAATTTAGGATGCGTTTAGTATCCCTAGACACTGTCATACTTGTGTGGCCGTTCATAAAAAAATACAGAGCACAGAAATGCCAGATGAAGATGCGGTCACTCATTGTGTTTTGTTTTTAGGCCATCTGGCTGCTTTGCACTGGTGCAAGAGAAGCTGCTTTCAGGAACATCAAGACTATTGCAGAGTGTCTTGCTGATGAGCTCATCAATGCCGCCAAGGTGAGATAATCTCATTGGAGCATATTATTTTTATGTTATCAACTCCATGGCATCTACGTAATTTATCTTTTAATAATCTTTTTATTTGATTACTATTAAAGTTCGTTTTTTGGTCTACTGCAGGGTTCCTCCAACTCTTACGCCATCAAGAAGAAAGATGAGCTGGAGAGAGTGGCCAAGTCTAACCGCTAATCTCCATTTTGTACAAATTTGGATCACAATAAAGGAAGAATCAAACCTATTCTTGTCCTGTTTTACTTTTTAAACTGATTTGGTGTTGATATAACTGCTGTTTTTAGAGTCAGGTAGAGTACATGAACATTAGGGTGAATCTGTGTTTCTACAAATGCGATTTACTTCCTCAGAAAACAAGTCAGTTTTCATGCGTCCCAAAGTAATGTCTAAATGTAGTCAATGCTAAGAGACTATTTCAGCAGTCTCATGGTCAAAAATGACAATTGTGTGGCTGTGAAATATACTTATTTGTATGCTGTTCATAGAATATTATCTGCCTTGTTTTTGAGCTAAGCTGCCTTGAGGAATCAGTTTATTTAAATCATGATTTTTGAACGTCTACAGTCACAAGACTCAGTCATTTGACTTTCCATCGTCTCCCCTGCGTGTTTTTCATTAACATATATTCTCTAATCAAATCCGTGCTGCTGCTCTACTCTTGCCAGCGAAAGTGTCGGATTGTAACCTTTAGATTATCAAATCCTTGGCAGGTACTTAAAGGTAATAGTTTTTTTTTCATCAATATGAGATTGTAACTTGTTTCTGGTTGCATGATTATATAAAATTGAGTAATGGGGAATTGAGACCTCTATCAAAATTTGACCTTGGTGCTCCATCAACAAACTCTGCTTAACTCTGAATTCAATTATGTTTTAAGGTGGAGACACATTTTTAGTGTTTAAAGGGGAGGGTTAGAGGAAAGATGATAATCTACTGCTTACATCTGATTTCAGGGTCAGATCGTTGATTATTCGTAATGTACAAACTGGACGCTTATGAATCTTAAAGGAACTGTGCTGATTAATAATTGGAGACCAAGAAACATGTCTCAGATTTTTAGATGCTTTTTTTCCCTTTGTCTTCTCCCGTCTGTGGGTAAGTGAAAAATAAGTTGTTGCTGTCTTTTTTTTCGCATTTGTTTTTATTGTATCAGACTAACAGTAAATCAAATATGAAGTGTCGAGTAACCTACATGCATTCCATCTAAATATTAAATTATATTTATTTGTTTTCTTGTAGTTCCTCTGTTCTGTTATACATGTGTATTTCCTTCTGTCTCACCACTGGACTGTCTCAAGTTCCCAACCAGGTGTCCACCGGGTCAGCTCTGTCTTTCTAGCAAAGCTGTAGGACGGCGGGGTACGTGAATGTAAAATTGTCCCAGTCAGCCATAGATAAGTGTATATATTTCTGTGCTTGATTTAATCTCAAGTGAGAACTTCTAATTTCAGTGATCGTACTTTAAAGCATATTTCATAAACATCACTGTGCATAACTAAAATAAGCACATCTGCTTGAAGGTATTGTGTGGAAAATATTGTCCTGATTATACCACAAGTGATACAGGAGACATCTGTGCATGTCATTGTGTTTAATTTTCTTTGAACAGGGGACTTTCAAGTCGTCTTGTATGAGAAGAGCTGCGTTCTTCCTGCCCTGTGTGGACTAACAGGAGAGAAGTTTGCCATGGGTTTAAACTTCACTTTCACCAATGACTGCTGTGATACTTTACTCTGCAATGGCGTCTCAAGCTGTTCTGCTTTCATCTTGCCCAGCACCCTGCTCTCACTTCTTCTGACACTGTTTTATTTACAGTAAGCGTTCCCACTTCATATTAGGTGGCCTTAACTACTACTTATTTTGTACAATGCACTTATTGTGTACGTAGATGTTTTTTAAATTGTACTTATATTAAAAAAGTACTTCTGTAATTAATTTTACATTTATAATTACACTGTTGACCAATCCCTTACACCTAAACATACCCTTAAACATACCAATACCACCAAACCCGTCCCTAATCTTACCCGTATCCCACCTCACTAACAGCAAAAGTGTTTTGCAATAAAATATGAATACAGAAAAAAACAATGTACTTATGCAAGATGCAAGTTTATAGTATTTAAGGCCAGCCAATATAAATTGTGCCCCATTAACTATAACGAACAATCAAAATGTAACACGCAATCACAAATGTCTTCATCTAGCACAAATGTAATAAATTCTGTGTCAATTAATGTATTCTTTGTCTTTATAAGAGTTCTAACAAGAAGAATGAAATGTTTTTATCAGCATTGCTTCATACAAATGTCACACATGGATACGTTTATATATAAAAAGTAACGTTATTGTGTCTGCAGACTCGTTTCTTTTACATTCTGGATTTATTATTTATTTATTATTATTATTATTATCATATAAAAAAACTACGGTCTTGCGCGTGCTTTCTCTGATGCTTGGCTTCAAAGATTCGCGCGCAGTTCGCTCGAGGAGGCTATAGAAAAACAAAAACAAACCAAAAAAACAAAGAAACTATGGATATCCTATCCTAGGTGTTCAGCACAGGTAATATTCTTTTCGAGTTCATTCGCTTTTGATAAATCAACTTCAACTGGTGCAGAGCCAAATGGGTGGAGCTAGAGCTCCAGCTCCTCCTCCCTGGATCTAGTGGGCGGGGCTTGAAGTGTGTTTTTTTTTATTTTGATATTGTTGGAATAGTGCTTTATAAATAAATTGAAACTGAAAGTTGATTCGCAAGATGCTGGCATAGATATTATTGGCTTAATTTTCTCTAATAATAATTAGATAAATTGTTGTGAATTCTTCCACTTTAAGTTTAAGACCTGCGATCTACGTGATGGACTTACGTAAATAACGTAAGGCAGTGCTTACAGCATAGACGGTCTTAGCGTAACTGCCTATTCACAAAATTACTTCAGCACGTCAGTCACACCGCGTGCTCACTCAGGTGTATCGTTAGCGTTTGTGCAAGAGAAAGTGCACGACAAAGTAAGTTACTTCGATGTATAAAGTTGATCATTTAGACTATTACTGTGTGCCACACTTTGTTTAGCGATCTTTGAGTGTAATTTGACCATGTTTACAGCTTTATCATAACTAAGTGTCAGATTTCATGGTGATAATACATTTCCACGAGCATTATTGCGAGCTATTGTCTCATTTCTTATATACCATTTATTTCATTGGTTTGTAATCTTCATTGCACAATGCAGATGTTCTCAATATTAGTGATATTGGTAATATATTTTCGATCTATATCCATATATCAGTGCACTTTACAAGTTGTTTATTATAGAGTTTAGGCTGAGTCATTGGATATATTGAATTATGTTTATATTTGTTGTTTTATTTATTTCAGAAACCACCTCACCTCTGTTTTTTTTAAAGGAAGGATGTGACATGTGGCCAGGTATGGTTTCCCATACTAGGAATTTGTGCTCTGCATTTAACCCATCCAAGTGCACACTCACAGCAGTGAGAAGTGATCAACCACACACACCCGGAGCAGTGGGCAGTCATTGCTGCGGCGCCCGGGGAGCAGTTGGGGGAACGGTGGCTTGCTCAAGGGTCTCACCTCAGTCGTGGTATTGAAGGTGGAGAGAGTGCTGGGAATTCACTCCCAAAAATGTATTATTGTGCCTTTGGATGTGAGAATCAGAATACGTGATAACTCTCATTTTGATAAACAACTGGTCAACATAATATTCACATTTGCAGTTAATATGGAAGACATATTTGCCCAGTTACAGCATGAAATACTGTTACTATAAAATACTAACCTATAACATTTTATACTTTTACCTATTTTGTCTCACAGTTCTGACCTTTTTCTTGCAAATACAACTTTATATCTAGTATTTTGGACTTTGCAGCTTGATTTAACTCAACAATAGTGAGTTTGTCCATTCTGAGGGGGAAAAAAAGGCAGAATTGTGGGATGTAAACTCGACGAGTTGATTTTATCCTTATCGGATTGTGAGATATAATCTCGGGAATTGTGAGAAAAATTTTAGAATTTTGAAATATAACCTCAAGTTTACCATTTTTATTCTTTTATTCCATGGTTTCCAATGACTGCCAAAACCCTCATTTTCTGCAACCAACTAGGCCCCGCCCACAAAAACATCATCACTGTTTGCAAACACTTAATTGGTCTGTTAGCTGTCTATAATTAACTTATGCAAAAAAACCCTCCTGATTATTATTTCATACGGTCAAAACTCAACATAACATTAGTAATGTTGAGACCGTGATAAAAGATTTAAATTTTATATACATCTCAAAGTTTGGGTTATCTTTACAGTACATTCGAATGGACTCTACTTTCGCCGTGCATCTGGACCAGTAACGCCTCAAGTCCCGCCACTAGATCCCAAGACAAACCCCTGTGCCAGATATGCAGGTTCATGCTGTGAGATGTTTGATGTGATTGTATACTTCATTACTTCATTGTTGTCTATACTTTAAGGCATTACCCATACAATTCGAGGAAAGCAAGAGGTTGATGAGCATTATGCGATGCACCATTCCCTTCTTTCAGCAAATCAGAGAAGTCATTTTGGCCTAAGTCATTAATATTCATAAGCCAAGCAAGGCTTCCTAGCTATTATGAAGAGTAAGATCTTAAATCAGGATGGCAGTTTTCCAGATAAACACGAAGAGCCGAAGACACACAGGCATCATTAACATTTATTGAAAAGGCTCTTAAAATATTACTTTTACAATTAGGTAGTCTTTAAAGTATGCCTTCAAAAAATACACAGGAGCTTTGTCACGGACATAACATAATCTTCATTCTATAGATTAATAGCTTATATAAATATAATTTGACTCACTATGTTTGGCCTGGCAAATTATTTTTAACTTATTTATAAAATTAAAATAGTCTATTTCAAACAATAAGTGCACATCCAGTGATCAAATAGCCTATCTACTATCAGTAATACACAATCACAGTGTAGGCTACCACGAAATATAAGGCTATAGGACAGATAAGGACACGATCGCAGAAAGCATACTGTATAGAATCACTGCTACTTTAAACTGCAATTATCTCATTAAAAAAAAATAAAAAATAAAAAGAACAATTAGCTACAAATAGGTTATGTACAATGTAGGTTATACATTTTTTGTTCCTGGCAATATTTTTCCCATTCAGCATTGTTTTTTTTTTCTTTCGGAAATACAAATCTCCATCTTGAGCTTTATTAAAAAGTAGATTTAATGCAATGACATTAATTTATTTTTTCAGTTCACAGAGAAAGGTCATGTTTACGGAGGTTTTTTACTGGGTGTCTACTGGTAGTGACGTGTTTTCTGGTAAGTTCTTTAAAAGAAGTGTTCATCACAGTAAATCTTTTAATAGCCTATGTTACTTAATTAATGAATTTATTTTATTTATTTACTTAAGTTAACAAACAATAATGAAATTAATTAGATCAAAATTAATTAAATATCGCACACCATACTAAACTGTGTCAATTAGTTTTGACAACAATAGTATTCTCAATGATATGTGTCTGTTAAGTAACCTACACAATTTGCATTTTTAAAAATATTACGCATGCAGTAGCATATTTTGCAGATTTTTTTAGTTTACATTCTCCTGGCAGATAGCCTATAGTCATATTTTATTATAGCTTAATATAAAAATAGACTATGTTAAGATAATTACAAATGAATAGCCTAACGTATAACAACTGTGGGCTATGTGTAGCAAATATAGGGTAATTCTAGGCTAAAAACACAAGTGCCTGTCTGTCAATGTCATCTAGAACAGGCTCTATAGTCAACTGCATTCCAAATGCAAAAATGTGCTTGTTTGGCATTTGTACGAAAAATACAATGTAAGAGATTATTGTTGCAACAATGGAGCAGAAAGGTCATATCCAGAGATAAAGAGAAACAAATCGACAACTCAATATGCGGTATAAAAGTGTTTTATTTATTTCCTTAATGTTTCTCTTGTGGCCCGAACATACTGAAAACAATGAGAAACATATTTAGAGTTGAACAGGTTATTTTTGAAAGTCAGCACTTAAAATAAGCTGCCCTTAAGTTTAATTGATGACTGGAGAAAAAAACTAACTAACAAAAAAACATTGAAAAAGCATTTTCAGTGAGGAGTAGCATATAGATCAGATCAGGGGTCACCAAGTTTGGTCCTGGAGGGCCTGTGTTCCTGCAGAGTTTAGTGCCAACCTTAATCAAACCTGAAGCAGCTAATCAAGGTCTTATATACCTTATACTAAACTCTGCAGGACACTGGCCCTCCAGGATCAAATTTGATGACCCATAGTCTATATCCTCTCAGCGCATCAGTTATGTAGTGATGCATGAAATAATTGCGGAGAAAATAAATTTTAATACTATATTGATAATAAAAGTAACCAAATAATAATAGCCAGAATGTAAAAGGATTACATTAATTAAAAATACCAAATACTCTTAAAATGACAATATTCAAAGCTTTTGATCTTTGGCCTCTGGCTATCGTCGATACATGTTCATAGTCTTTCAACACACCCCATCATCTTATCTCAGGACCTCCCCACACGCAGTGCATGCCCTGTGTAACGGAGGCCAGCAGGTAGGTGCTGTGGAGGTAATCCTCACTCCTCTGATCTCAAAAAGAGGCGACTGATGCTGGAGGTCGTGGCCTTTAGCCTCCTTGTTAGAGCGGCAACATCCCATGCTGGTGACCAGGGTTTGAGACCCACTCTGAACGAGAACGAGTCGTGGTGGTGCAGACCCAGGGGGCTTACATTGGTGCCGTGACCCTGATGAGAGTGAGGTTTAGGGGGGTGAGTGTAACGGAGGCCAGCAAGTAGGTGCTATGTAGGTAAACTTCTAGCTTCAGTCACTAGAGCGCCTCTTTTTGAGATCAGGGGAGTGAGATTTACTTGCACAGCTACCTGCTGGCCTCCATTACACTCACCCCCCTCTAACGACTGATGCTAGAGGCTGTGGCCTTTAGCCATCTTGTTAGAGCCCCCATCTTCCATGCCGGAGACCTGGGTTCGAGACCTGCTCGGAATGAAAATGGGTTGTGGTGGTGGTGCGGACCAGTGGGGTTACATTTGCGTGCCCATCCGCTATGCCACTGATCATAATTTACAACTTGTGATTTATAAGTGCACTAAACATTTTATTATGTCAAGGTTTCCCAAACTAGGGTTTGTAAAGTAACTCCAGGGGGTTGTGGTTTAATGAAGAGCTAACAATTAATTAAACCATAAAAATAAATAAATAATTTTAAAACAAAGTCCCTTTCAAGAAATGTCAGTTCCTTCGGTGACCATATTTGCAAAGCCTCTGGGCAGCTCAAGACCAAGCCCTATCTTAATGAATGGGGGAATCCTGGAATTTCAAAAACGGCTCGCTGAACTTACAATTATTACATGTCAAATAAGCATCAAAAATCTTTTTTTTTTTTTTTTGTACAGTGTAGACTGAACATGTAATATGCATATATGCGTGCCATTAAATTTGCGTTTCCAATGTTTACATAGAAATGATAATGGTATCATTTTCAAAAACGTGCACTTAGAAACTTATTTTCAGCCCCTCATGTACCGCTCCCACTCTGTCAGAATACCACTGCCATGCAGTTTGAACCAAGGGAGAACAAAGATAGAACTTTTGAATAATAATTTATAATTAATTTTGTATTTGCAGGTTGTATGGTCTTATATGGGTAATGAAAGGAAGAAACATCCTCCACCAAGCTTTTTGTCTCAGCACTTTGCAGGACGCTCTAACACTTCAAAATCCACTCCTCCATCAGGATTGAGTTCAGAAGAGTTAGCTGTAAGCTCATTTTACTCTGAATTTGGAATCAGTTTAGATGACTACTCCAGGTTACAGCAGGCTGTTTACTGGGCAGAACCTGACAGATCAATCACAAGTGTGTCCATGAGTACTAGTCCAGCTCACACCACATTCATCATAGAGAACCTGAAAGAGAGCTACCAAATTGGTGAGCAGCTGTTTGTTACAGTGTATGCAAAGGATTTTGAAAATAAAGCTAAGAGTTATGGAGGTGACTTTTTTCAAGCCAAACTGTTCTGGTCTAAAACTAAGGTCAGTGATTGTACACATTATTTTACTAGAACTACTTAGCATTTGTATTTAAGCTCTGCACCTGGGTCAGAGAGAAAGAGTTGTACTGAGAATGTTTCTCTGTCACAGGCCAGTGTGTTTGGGGAGGTGGTGGATCTGCTCAACGGCTCCTACTCTGTGCGTTTCCTCCTGCCTTGGGTCGGTGAGGCTCAGGTAGCTGTGCGTCTAATTCACTCCAGTGAAGCTGTGCAGGTCCTGAAGCATCACAGAGAGACTGACTCTGATAGAGTGTTTTTTAATGGATATTATGAGGGACCAGGACCAGATAAGACTAGGATAAGTGAAACGGTGGAGTGTAATGTGAAGTGGGACAAGAATGGACTAGAGAGTATGGGAACTGGAGACTGTTGCTGTGAATACAATGATCCCCGTACCAGAGAAACATGGCGCTGCCAGAGACCCAAATCACTTCCATGCAGTGCCCTTGTGTACCACTCTATTGGCGGTTATAGAAACCGTATGACTAATGAAGAGAAGATGCTTCTGTGAGATGAATGGATTCTTGACTTTATACTTGATTTATTTAATGCAGTGATCAGAGACAGTATGACAAACAAACATATTCTCTTTGACAGGACGCCAACTAACAAAGGTATCGGTGGAAATAGGAGCATCATCATCACCGTTTATAATTTCCATGGAAATGAAACTATTGGTATGTTGAGTTAAGCAATAGTACAATACAGACATGCAGATACTCTGGCAAATATGCTGCCAAAAAGATAAAATCATTTCTATATTATATAACTAGTTTAGGCAAATACTGGCAAACTCAGATCTTTTTTTAAAGACTTAAAGACTATATTTATTCTATATTTATTCATCTTCCAGATGTAACAGAGAAATGTCGTCCTGGTTTACACAATCCAGTTCCAGTCGGCTTTTACCTGAATGATGTGTGGACATCTTTTGTCTGTAGCACCGGACATTTTACAACCCAAACGACTACAGAGTGCCTGAAAGACAAACACATCTACATGATGGGAGACTCCACTATGAGACAGTGGTTTGAGTTCCTTGTAAAAGCGTTACCAAGTGAGATAGGAAGCTGCTTACTGGTTAATTATATATTATATATCCAGTGCAATTTTAAGGATCATATTCGTTGCGGTCACTCGCTGTTTTTGTTTTTTCAGCCCTGAAGCAGATGAACCTGCATATCCAGTATCAGTCAGGGCCGCTTCTAGCAG